>WAAD01007134.1:74362-186124 GCA_013389945.1 Fregata magnificens
TATGAGGAGCGGCTGAGAGAACTGGGGCTGTTTAGTTTGGAGAAGAGGAGGCTGAGGGGAGACCTTATCGCTCTCTACAACTACCTGAAAGGAGGTTGTAGTGAAGCGGGTCTTGGACTCTTCTCCCAAGAAACTAGCAATAGGACAAGAGGAAATGGCTTCAAGTTGTGTCAGGGGAGGTTTAGATTGGACATCAGGAAGAATTTCTTTACCGAAAGAGTGGTTAGGCATTGGAACAGGCTCCCCAGAGAGGTCGTGGAGTCGTCAACCCTGGAGGCGTTCAAAAAAGGTATGGACGTGGCACTCCAGGGCCTAGTTTAGGAGTCATGGTGGTGTTAGTTGATGGTTGGACTTGATGATCTTAGAGGTCTTTTCCAACCTTAATGGTTCTATGTTTCTATGATTCTAAGAAAGCGATAATTAACGAGCTGAGTCCTATCACTTGTGATACAGACACAACTCCTGTTGCACTCAATGCAGTAATTTTCTTAAATGTAGAGGCCTGGTGCCATTTTAGGATCTTTAGGGTATTTCACCTAACCTCCACCTAGCCATTTCAAATGCCTTAAGATGTCTGAGACATTTTCATGGGGTTGACAGTACATGAGATCTGCTTGAATTGGGAGGTGGAAGCCAGGTAGGACATCTATCATGGAATGAGATGCCTGTCTCCCAACAGTGGAATCTAGTTCCAGACCTCCATTAGCTACAATAGGAACTTAGAAACCTGCCTCTCAAACAGGTATTTGTGTGTGAACAGCTATATTTAGAAAGTAAGTCTATCATCTCAAACAGACATCGACACCAGTCTAATCAGCAGTCTGTGAAAAAAAGACCTAATCTCTTCACACTAAGTGGAAAAGATCAAAATCTCCAAAAAGAAGATTCATCCTAGTTCCTAGTTTTAGAGAAAGAAGGTGTTCTCTGGAGATACCAGTTTTTCTAAGGTTATCTATTTTTCCATTTTCTTTTTGGCATCCAGTGTAAAAGACAGTTTGTAGGATCTTAAAATAAAGAAGGTATTTATCCCCTGAATATGCCATAGTTATGTGAAAAAGAACAGCAAGAAGAGATGTTGATGAGTGTATTTTATCATAGTTGATAAAATACATAGATATCATATCAATACAATACATATAATTGTATCTGCCTGTCCATTTTACAAAATTCTCAGAAAAAAATCCAAGGTACCACCTTCTTTATTTCTTTGTGGGGATCTTTTCTAGCTAGATGAGCTTTCAATAAGATTTTAAGGTCTTAATTCAATCTCAGCTGAACTTTCCAATGACTTAGTGGCTTCTGGATCATACCCTAAAGGGAGGAGTAAGGATGGCAGCCTTCCAAAGGGCAAGAAAAAAAAAAAAGAAAAAGAAAAAAAAGTTAAAAAAAAAAAAAAAGTGTGAAAATGAGTTTGGAACCAGGCAAGCAATTTTTAAACGTGTAGCAGAAGATGGTTTTAGAAAACGGGTTGGTTACAAAAAACATGGTATTAAGTAGTGAGTGTACTTTCTATTTAAATGTTTAAGTATTTGGTTATATTAACATCTGAAGGAGATCTTTCAGCCAGAGCAGGAGGTAAGTGCTGTTTGAGATAATCTGGTTTTAGAAGGAGGCTTGCTGGAGGTAGAAGGAAAACAAATTAAGTGGACTTCAGTATGACTGTGTGATTCAGTGCTTTGCAATGTGGCATTTTCTGGGGAAGCCTCTGAGACTGACATTTCTCCTTTTCAGGGACTGAACACTATCATATTTGAAATCAGTAAAGTGAGAGACAACCCTGCATATTTAATTGATGACCCAGGAAGGCTGTCAGTTCTGGGTAATATGAAGCAGACCTAGAAAATACATCTCATGAATGCATGACTGCAAAATGCAAAACTGAACTCCCAGATGCTGGAACGCTGACTGTCACGAAAGGATTTCTTCAGGGTTCAAGGCATTTCTTTCAAGGCTGAGTTGTAAAAACAAGGTTCCTATCTTTAGAACACTGTCTGCATTGATTCCACCTGGCTGTCCTGCCTGCTTAGCCACAGAAAATGCACCACAAAGGCAGCCCAATGCATTCCTTGCACAACAGAAAGCACTGTGTGTCTTCACTGCAAAACTGACATACGTAGGACTGAGGGAACCTCAGAGAGGACAAAAATGTCCTTTGTGAGAGTACAAACACAGTTGGTTTCTGTATCTGTAATAGGAGGAGTGCAGAGCGGGTCCCATTTCAGTAGCTATTCACCACCTCTCCTTTAATCCCTCCCATTAGTTTCCTCTTTCCTCTTTAATACGTAATCAGCAGCCAGAGGCAGATACCATCCTCAAGAGCATTTCAAGAGAGATAATCAGTTTTCCTGCAAAGGGGTCAGCCCCTACGTGACACATAAGGGTCCTTGTGCTCATCACTTATGTACCTATCATCTCATCTAGCAGCTAAGGTGTTCAATAAGCTATCTGCTCCATGGGGAGGGAAAGTACAGAGCTGGCATGAAACGGGAGCACACACAATGCCCCGTGAATACATTACGCTGCCTGCTAGTTCGTGACAATGGACTTTC
Source organism: Fregata magnificens (assembly GCA_013389945.1). Lineage (NCBI taxonomy): Eukaryota > Metazoa > Chordata > Aves > Suliformes > Fregatidae > Fregata > Fregata magnificens. Next base: position 76,912 of record WAAD01007134.1, read on the forward strand.
GTAATGAACTGGATGAGGTGATTCACAAGTGCCGCTTCCAATTAAAAATAACACTTCTGCAAGGGCAAATGAGTAAGGTAATGACAGTAATTCTAATCAAGCTGGAGCAGCTGCCTCATTAGCATGTACTCCTGGAAGAAACTGTCTTTATGACCTGTGGTAATACACCTTAACCTCTTCTTTCTGGACCAAAGTAAACCTTGTCCCCACAAGAAGCTCCACTGGTTCTTTGGGGACACAAGTTTAACTCATAGTGAGATTAAACAGATGTTTTCTCTGTGAGACACATAGCTGTACAACAAAATGGAGTGCAGTCATTTTAAAGGAAGATTTGACGGAGATAAAAGGCATTAAGTCCAACATTTTTAGAAAATTCACCTTTTCCTTCAAATTTTCTAATTTGGGATCAAAAATATTAAACTATTTTTTTCTTGTGTTTCAGAAAACAAGGAAGTTTGTTTCTTAAGAGAAAAGGTTGGAAATTTAGGAGATTTCTAATCACTTCCAAACCTTCCACGTTTTCATTTTCTTTTCTTCCTGGGCTCGCAGTTGAGAGGGGCTCTCACCTCCAAGTGGTAACTGAAGGTCAGCTCCACTGAAGCAACTGAAGGGTTTGCCTTTGACTTGGTGGAAGATCAGGTTCTTCAAGTCCGTATCTTCTCGCTCTGCTGAGAAGGACCTGGGAGTGCTGGTGGACAGCAGGCTGCTCCTGAGCCAGCACTGTGCCCTTGTGGCCAAGAAGGCCAACGGGGTCCTGGCATGCATCAAAAGGAGTGTGGCCAGCAGGTCGAGGGAGGTTATCCTCCCCCTCTACTCTGCCCTAGTGAGGCCACATCTGGAGGACTGTGTCCAGTTCTGGGCTCCCCAGTTCAAGAAGGACAGGGAAGTGCTGAAGCAAGTCCAGCAGAGAGCTACAAAGATGATCAGGGGACTGGAGCACCTCTCTTATGAGGAAAGGCTGAGAGACCTGGGTCTGCTCAGCCTAGAGGAGAGCAGACTGAGGTGGGATCTTGTTACTGCTTGCAAATATCTGAACGGTGGGTGTCAAGAGGATGGGGCCAGACTCTTTTCAGTGGTGCCCAATGACGGGACAAGGGGCAATGGGCACAAATTAGAACACAGGAAGTTCCAGCTGAACATGAGGAAAAACTTCTTTACTGTGAGGGTGACAGAGCATTGGAACAGGCTGCCCAGAGAGGTTGTGGAATCTCCTTCTCTGGAAATATTCAAAACCCACCTGGACGCACTCCTGTGTATCCTGCTCTAGGTGAACCTGCTCAAGCAGGGGTGTTTGACAAGGTGATCTTCAGACGTCCCTTCCAACCCCAACCATTCTGTGATTCTGTATGAGAGCATTTCAACAGCCAGCCTATATCATGGCAAATCTGGGGTGGCATTAAGGAGGTGGGGGGGAAGTAACTCGGCAAGTGAGGAATCAACTGGCACTTCTTTAACAGATGTTTAAAATGACAGAGGTTTTCTTAAGCCACAAAGCTTCTGAAAGTTTATTTAGGAGATGAAACACAAACTGGTGGTAACTGAACATTTAGTAAACGCCTAAGCTCCTGTTTTGGGCTCAAGCTGAAAAAGTGACTGTTCATTTTCTTTAAAAAAAAATAGCTCTGTTGGATATATTTGCATTAAACTCCAAAATTCCTTGCCCCTGCCCCTCATACTAGCAGTAGCTGTGTTCTTATATATCTAAGTGCCCATGGGATCAATGTGGCAAATGCTGTTGACCAGACTTGCCGTTGCTTTTTTGTAACAATGACATTTAGGTCAAAAAGAAAGTTGATCCTCTTGGTGAGCTTTGAGCCCTGCCTTTCTGTAAATTAGTTTTCTAACAAAAGATCCATTCAAACTGGCAGGTCTACTCAGCTTGAACTCTTTTATTTTATTTAAATTTAAATTTTTATTTAAATTGTCTGAGAACAGAGTTTTATGAGTTTTTGAAAATAACTTTAAAATGCCCCAACATTCAAATCTTAATTAAAAGTCTCAAACAGCACTTTATGTATATTTACAAGCAATGCAGAAACTCACGGCTTCAGTTCAAGTGATTTTTAGAGCTGAGTTGGAACAAAAAGGGACAGAAGTAGTGTTATCACTCTCTCCTGGGGTTTCTAGGTCAACGATTACAACCACAGCTGGAGTCCTCATCCCACGTTTTCTGCATCCGTGCCTGTGACTTTCAGGGAAACAACACCTTGACCAGGAGTGGGGACTGAGACAAAACCACAAGTTTTCCTTTATCCAAAACCAAACACTCAGGTGCCAGCATCTTCAGTGATCTGAGTACGCCATGCAACCAACAGGTTACCTGCCAGACCATTTCTTCCATTAAGTTTCCCAACTTGCCTCACTTGTCTTCAACAGTACTTCCTGCCACAGTTGATGTGTATAACTCAGTGGAAGCCAATTTATCTTACACCAGTTTTGAAACAATGAATCGGAATGAGCTGACTTCACCAGGTTTGAATTTCTCCTCTTGTGCTTCCATCCTCCATGGATTCACCTCTTGTTTGACATGCAAGATACTGTCCCATCTCACCTCGCAGACACAGCTAAGCAACCTCACATTTCACAAGAAAGACCCTTGCCAGCAGTTACAAAGGGGTAGCTTGCACTCTGCAAGATCTCAGACTGCCTTGAAGTAGCTTATCTGAGTGCCTATTTATTTTGCTGGTGGTACAGTTTTGCCATTTAACATTTAAACAGCTGAACACAAGCACTGAGTGAAGCAAAGAATGACCGCTTGTCCATGATGGACAGACAACTATAAAGAGCAGGATTAGCTTAATGATCTCTCGCTTCTCAGCAGAATACCAACCATACTTAGCATCTTTTAGCATACTGGTCAAAAGATTAAAAATTTTAGCTTAACCTGCTTTGAAGGTTTATGATTATTTTTGGCTGCTGGTCGCTAGTATCAGGAAAATAATCTGCGGGCAGGTGGAGCTTCAGTGAATCAGTATCTGTGATGGGATTTTAAACAAATGTGGCTTATTTTGAAAGGGATGGGCTGAGTGTCAGTTACCTCAGTCCTGCAGATAAACAGGGACTTGTTAAGTTGTGATAGGACTACTTGCTTGTATCATTTATACCACTCTACTTTCTGCCACTGCCAAAAAAGGAGGAGGGTTTTCAGTCATTTGAATATTGTGACACTGATTCATTAAGGTTTCTCCATTCCATCCACGAATTATATTTCCCAGTAGAAAATATAGCAACATTAATTACAAAAGTGAGATTTCTACACTGATATATATACTGGCCAGCACTGAAGTGCACATTGTGTTTTAAGATCATGCACAACATACTCTGCTGACATAATATGTAAAATGGATCCTTGATCTCTTTTGTTATTATCATTTCATCCCTGGGAAATTTAAGCTACATCTATTCTAAGAAATTAAATATGTCTGGATTGTTCTCTGACACTGGAGCATGGAAAAACCTACATTCATATTATTAAACTCTGTTAACATTCAAATCGGGGTAGTGACATCTGAAGTGCCTGTTGGGAATGGGCTTGCGCTACCTCCTGGGCCGTGTCTCCCACCCCGGTCTCAGCCACATTAGGGTCCATTCTAGCAATTTAGCAATAGAGACAATAACTTCCAGTACCCACAAATGCTCCCTGCCACTACTGAATTTAATAGTAGAGACACAGCTTCAGGTTTAAAACAAAGGCAAGAAGAAGAGAGACCTGACTTTCCGGTGGTTATAGCTGTTCTCCATAGGTAGAGGCTGTACTGGTAGCATGCAGGTATTGATACTGTTAACCACCTGTGGCCCTCATCCTCAGTGTAGTTACTCTTGCAATCCAACTAACATTTCATTTGCCTACTTTCATCCAAGAGGGAGTGTACAGAGACTTCAGATGGATTGTGCTGCCTAAGAAAGATTTTGATCAGTACCATTGATAAGTTTCTGGGGGTCAGTATAGAATCATAGAATCATAGAATCATAGAATCATTAAGGTTGGAAAAGACCTCTAAGATCATCAAGTCCAACCATCAACTAACACCACCATGACTCCTAAACTAGGCCCTGGAGTGCCACCTCTACACCTTTTTTGAACGCCTCCAGGGTTGACGACTCCACCGCCTCTCTGGGCAGCCTGTTCCAATGCCTAACCACTCTTTCAGTAAAGAAATTCTTCCTAATGTCCAATCTAAACCTCCCCTGATGCAACTTGAAGCCATTTCCTCTTGTCCTATCGGTGGTTTCTTGGGAGAAGAGTCCAGCACCCACTTCCCTACAACCTCCTTTCAGGTAGTTGTAGAGAGCGAGAAGGTCTCCCCTCAGCCTCCTCTTCTCCAAACTAAACAGCCCCAGTTCTCTCAGCCGCTCCTCAGAAGACTTGTGCTGTAGACCCTTCACCAGCCTCGTTGCCCTTCTCTGGACACGCTCCAGCACCTCAGTGTCCTTCTTGTAGTGAGGGGCCCAAAACTGAACACAGTACTCGAGGTGCGGCCTTACCAGTGCCGAGTAGAGGGGCACGATCACTTCCCTACTCCTGCTGGTCACACTATTCCTGATACAACCCAGGATGCCGTTGGCCTTCTTGGCCACCTGGGCACACTGCCGGCTCATGTTCAGCCGGCTGTCGACCAGCACCCCCAGGTCCTTTTCTGCCGGGCAGCAATCCAGCCACTCTTCCCCAAGAATAGGTCTCAACACAATTTTTGGTGTTGTTAGTTACATGTTAGTTACACACCTACATGTGGAAACAGAAATGATCCCACAGTGGTACCATTTTGGTGTGTATGAGCATCCTTCCTCCAGTGCAGGTTCATTTCCAGAGCTGCTCATGGAGACAGCCTGCAACCCTCGTAGAGCTGCCACGAACAGAGCCCATCCCTGCACATCAGAGCCCTGTGGAGCCACATGCACAACTGGGACTTTTTTTCCCCACCTGGGACCTCTGATCTGCTATAATTTAAAATGGTTTGTCACCTTGCCTAAATAAAGCTGCATTAAAGTGCATCTTCATGTTAAAACTGGCTGCAGGGACAGAGACGGTAGAAGGCGGCACTTCACTTTCATCTCAGTTCCCTAGGGCTGGTTTTACTAAAAGCAAGAGAGGGGAAATACCACTGTCTGCTTTGCTCCCAATCCTGACTCTGTCAACATGCTACACCCTGACTTGATTGTTGTTTTGAACTTTTGGCTGTCTCTGGATGTTTTTCAGAGGGGCCAGAAAAGCTGAGCCTGTTGGATGACTTTCCCAGCTACAGGCAATTGCTTCCTTCCTTCTAAAAGGGGAGGAAGAATGCTGACAATGACTAGTTTCTGATGCAAGAGGGTTTGATCCTTTTGTCTGATGCCTGTGAATAACTCCTTGACATCTCATCTAGCATCAACAGAGATACTGGTCAAAGTGATGTGCAGGACACTGAAATTTCTAATTTTTACAGGTTAATCTTACTTTAAAACTAGCTGAGACGTTCAGGAAATTCCTGAACTTGAGGAAACGTAAAGAGAGAAATTCAAGCCAAATGGAGACAGTTTTCTTATGGTGCTTTTAACTCATCCATACCCGAGGTGAGTCAGTCAGAGGGACTTTTGAAATAGACATCTTCAATACAGGTGACATGGGCATTTCTGTTTCTTCTGTCATAGCTTTCAGTAGAAATGAAGTATGTAGTATGTAGTATGTTGAAAAACAATAAATTAGAGAGAATAAATGAAAGGCAGCATCGGCCCATTACTTGTAGCATAAATTGTTGATAGAAGTATGTAAATGGAGGTACTCTAGGGATTATGACCGTGTGTAAAATATGGTCTGGGATCTTGCCTTTTCACCATGATGCATCATTGCCTTCCATTGTTTAATTTAAAAAGGCAGGTTTCTATGCTGCCAGCATCACCATTTTATACCGCAGTGTCTCAGAGTTTGTCTTCAAAAAAGACAATGCAAAAAAAACCCCCAAAAAACAGCAAAAAGAGGTACTTAATAATCAAGATCATTAAATTTGAGTTAATAAGTGGCAAAACACTCTTAATTTCACATTGATTTATCTAATCGCAATAAACCTCAGCTGTGGGGACCTACACTGAAGTAGTACTACAAATCTTTTGTCTTCACTAAGATTTTTCAACTAGGCAACTCAGGGCATACTTCTTGCAGCAAAGATTCAAGGTGGAGTTTTTAAGACAGGACATGGTTGAAGGAGAGATGTAAGTAAACCCAACAGTTCAGTTCTCCAGCATGTAAAGAACATAGTCAGATATCGTAGCCTTTTTGCAGAAGTTTCAATGATCTTACCCCACCCCGGGCCCCGCAAAAAACCCCAAGGAGAATATTTGGCAAAGCTGTGTATGCATACATATGTATGTACCGAGTTTTCACTAACTCAGGAATTTGCTGACTTTAAGGTTAGTAATACTTTTCTCTGCAAAAGTGTACAGAAAAATAAAGCTTCATTTATGACAGGAGTTGGAGCCAAAAATCATAATTACTCTTATGATCCTGAAAATTTGTAGCTGATGCAGAAATCATAAGTGAAGTCCTATGTAAGGGCCTATACCTGTGCAAGGAATGTTTTCCCCTACATTCTTGTGTATACATAAATTTCTCTGCCTCTCCCTCTTACATTCATTTTCAGCAAGACAAGGAAATAATTAATAGGCAATTGCATTACCTAGGAAAGACATTCTACTGTTGGATACGTTTATGGAAATGAGGGACAATTAATCTGTCATCAGCTTTATGCCAGCAATAAAAAATATTTATTTGCCTAAAAGGATTTGTGTAAACTTTGATATTCGATTAATAATAAGAGTTGTTAATAAAAAAAAGGGAGAAAAATGTTCTGATCTGTTTTTACCACTGCAAAGCTACAACAGTTCTGCTGTTATGAATGTATATATTCTAGATTCATGCCAGAAGAAGAGATACCAGAGTCTGGCCCAAAAGAGGACTTCAGGAAAGGAAAGGTCATCGTCAACTCTAATTTTATGCACAGTGTGATGAATTATTGGCACGAACAACAACCACTTAACCTTCTAGCTTTCATTTCACTGCACAAACATTAATGGATTTCTCTTAACCCCTCTGTGAGGAAGGTCAGCATTATCCCAGTTTTAAAGATGAGGAATTGTGCAGAGAAAAGCAAATGCGAGGGTTTTTATGCTTCTGAACCTTACTCTGGCTGCTAAATTAGAATAAATTTGGTTCCCGTGCCTCAGACCCATGTTATATGGTTATGATCTACGACCTACCCCTTTGCAGGAGGTCACAGAGAACTGGAGCATGGGCTCTATGGAGATGCATGCTCCAGTGTATGGTGGAGTAGATGCTAAATTCATACAGGGGTGAGGATACTGAGGAGGCTTTAACCCTTCCTCAACTTTCTTTTTGCCTCCTTCCCAGCTGGGTGCATCACATTCGTTCGTGGGAATTGCTGTCAGCCTTGCTGGCTGTGCTTACCTGTTGTCCCTCCTCTGAATCAGCAGCACTGCTGTGTGTGCCAGTGAGCAGCAAAAGGCCTGAGCCACAGAAGCCTAGGGAAGGATGGATGACCTTGTACACAGAGACAGAGATCTGTGTTCGGTTCTGCTTATCCAGATTTTGGGCGAGTTGCTTAATTAGCTTTGATCACCTGTGTAAAATAAAGTAGTAAGTCTTTTTCTACTGCCCTTGGTCTTGTACGCTTAATTAGGAGTTTCTCTGACAACAAGGCTGTATTAAATGCTTTACTCAACAAAATCTTAACAATAATAGTAGAGCTTTGGGACTGCTTTTGATCCCAGTTTTCCATTCAGCCCATAACAAATATACATAAATGTGAGATATTTAAATCCTGGTTTGCAATCTGAAGGCACTCCTTTGCCTGGGGTGTTTTAAACTCTGCCTTTGTTTGGGGACCAGCTCACATGCAATAGAGCACCCACCTCCCATTTCTTTAGGTATAGAAACTGAATAACAAGGATGTGGAAAATTAGCCTAGAAGAAAAGATTTTGTGTGTTCCAGTACAATTTCTTACATTCAAAAGTGTTACAGTCATGAAATAAATACTCTTAGGTCTATAAAAGATTGACTGTGTGACATAGAATCATAGAATCATAGAATCATAGAACCATTAACGTTGGAAAAGACCTCTAAGATCATCAAGTCCAACTATCAACTAACACCACCATGACTCCTAAACTAGGCCCTGGAGTGCCACGTCTATACCTTTTTTGAACGCCTCCAGGGTTGACGACTCCACCACCTCTCTGGGCAGCCTGTTCCAATGCCTAACCACTCTTTCGGTAAAGAAATTCTTCCTGATGTCCAATCTAAACCTCCCCTGACGCAACTTGAGGCCATTTCCTCTCGTCCTATCGCTAGTTTCTTGGGAGAAGAGTCCAACACCCGCTTCACTACAACCTCCTTTCAGGTAGTTGTAGAGAGCGATAAGGTCTCCCCTCAGCCTCCTCTTCTCCAAACTAAACAGCCCCAGTTCTCTCAGCCGCTCCTCAGAAGACTTGTGCTGTAGACCCTTCACCAGCTTTGTTGCCCTTCTCTGGACACGCTTCAGCCCCTTAATGTCTTTGTTGTAGAGAGGGGCCCAAAACTGAACACAGTATTCAAGGTGCGGCCTCAGCAGTGCCGAGTAGAGGGGCACGATCACTTCCCTACTCCTGCTGGTCACACTATTCCTGATGCAAGCCAGGATGCCGTTGGCCTTCTTGGCCACCTGGGCACACTGCCGGCTCATGTTCAGCCGGCTGTCAACCAGCACCCCCAGGTCCTTTTCCGCCGGGCAGCTTTCCAGCCACTCTTCCCCAAGCCTGTAGCGTTGCATGGGGTTGTTGTGACCCAAGTGCAGGACCCGGCACTTGGCCTTGTTGAACCTCATTGAAGTTTTCTTGTATCTTGACCATTCCTATTTGAGGGTTACCATTGAGTGACGGAGGATCTCTGCCTCTGTCCCAAAGGCAGTGACAAGACGGTTACTATATTAATATCATCAACAAAGACAGAGCATCCAGGTTACATGAGGGAAAACGTAGCTTTGAGGCTTCCTACACAGCAGAGGCCTTTCCAGATGAACAAAATCTTACAAAATCCCCATTAGAGATCTAGACAACTGGCTCTGGCACTGGCAGTCTTACAGTCAGTAAAGATCACCTTTGAGCTCTTGTGGATTAAAAGCCTACTCTTGTCCTTGGTGAAGGATTTGGGCATTTCTGCCTGCCGCCTTATTCTCTTATCCAAATCTATGTAGGCTTGAAGGTTACAAATCCTGTTTCAATGACTGGTGCACTCTTCTGCAGCTGAGTGAGTCCACCCTCAAAGCAGGACCTACTTGGTGCTGGAGTCTGGACATTGACTTGAACATTTTGTCACACATTATTTACATAAGTTAACTCAAAGGAAGATGATCCTGGGCTAGTTTCTTCAGGAAAATTTCCTTTGCAGGAAGATGTCAGCACCATGTCCCAGTGTAGATCCTCACTCCAGATAACTCCATGAATATCCAGGATCGTTTGCAGAGATAGGAGGTCACTCAGCTACACCCATAATCCAAGGTCCTCCAGACTTGGTTCCACTTCTTGCAGATACCTCCTTGCCATCTGCAACTATGCTTCCCACCGCCCCCCTAGAAGAGCAGCCAGCACAGATATGATCGTGCCTCAGTGTCAGTGAATTTGAACATAGTTACCTACTTCTGGCCAGTCTTTAAGAACCTTTTAGAAGCACAGGAGCAGGCAATTCCACTGTGTCATAAGTCAAGTAAGTGGAGCAGAAGACTAGCTTGGCTGAACAGGGAACTCCTCGTGGAACTCAAGAGGAAAAAGAAATTGTATGATCTCTGGAAGCAAGGTCAGGCTTCGCAGGAAGAGTACAGAGCTGTGGTTCGTTTATGCAGGGAGAAGACACAAAAGGCCAAAGCTGAATTAGAGTGGAAACTGACCAGTGCTGTTTCGGATAACAAGAAGGGGTTTTTTAAGTATGCTAATAGCAAAAGAAGGTCTAAAGAAAACCTTGAACTAACACTTGCTGAAGATGGTCACCTGACTAATAGGGATGAAGAAAAATCGGAGGCATTCAATGCTTTTTTTGCCTCAGTCTTTAAAAATGCTGATAGACCTTGGGCTGCCTGGTCCCCTGAGACAGAGGACTACGAGTGTGGGAACAGTGACTTTCCATTTGTGGACACTGAAATTGTAAGGGACAAGCTGTATCAGTTGAATGTTCACAAGTCCATGGGGCCTGATGGGATCCATCCCAGAGTTCTGAAGGGGCTAGCAGATGTTATGGCAGGACCCCCCTTGATCATCTACCAAAGGTCTTGAGAGTCCCTGTTGACTGGAAGCTAGTCAATGTTATTCCAATCTACAAAAAGGGTGTGATGGAAGATCCAGGGAACTACAGACCTGTTAGTCTTACCTCAGTTCCTGGAAAAATTATGGAGAAGATTATACTGGGTACTATTGAAAGGTATTTAAAGAATAATGTAATCATCAGGCACAGTCAACATGGGTTCACAAATGGAAAGTCCTGTTTAACTAATTTGATATCCTTCTATGATAAGTTCACCCACCTAGTGGAGGAAGGGAAGGTGGTGGATGTAGTTTTTCTGGATTTTAGTAAGGCTTCTGATACTGTCTTTCACAGCATCCTTCTGGACAAGTTGTCCAACTGTGGGATGAGCAGGTTCATGGTGCGCTGGCTGAAGAACAAGCTGAAGGGCAGAGCTCAAGGGGTTGTAGTGAATGGGGCTACATCTGGCTGTTCACCAGCGGTGTTCCTCAGGGTTCAATTGCAGGACCAGTTCTGTTCAATATATTCATCACTGATCGGGATGCAGGAGTTGAATGCACCATTAGCAAGTTTGCTGATGATACCAAACTGGGAGGAGCTGTTGACTCTCTTGAGGGACAGGAGGCCTTGCAGAGGGATCTAGATAGATTGGAGCATTGGGCTATGATTAATGGGATGAAATTTAACAAGTCCAAATGCCAGGTTCTGCACCTAGGATGGAGTAATGCTGAGCACAAGTCTAAATTGGGAGAGGAGTGGCTGAAGACCAGCCCTGCAGAAAGGGATCTCGGGGTGCTGGCCAACAGCAGGCTCAATAGAAGTCAGCAGTGTGCCCTGGCAGCCAAGAGGGCAAACCGCATCCTGGGGTGCATCAAACGCAGCACAACCAGCCTGTCAAAAGAGGGGGTTATCCCGCTATATTCAGCATTGGTGCAGCCTCACCTTGAGTGCTGTGTGCAGTTCTGGGCCCCACAATTTAAGAAGGATGTAAAGGTCCTTGAATGTGTCCAGAGGAGGGCAACAAAACTGGTGAAAGGGCTGGAAGGCATGTCCTATGAGGAGTGGCTAAGGACTTTGGGTTTGTCTAGTTTGGAGAAAAGGAGGCTGAGGGGCCACCTCATTGCTCTCTACAGCTTCCTGAGGAGGGGAAGTGGAGAGGGCGGTGCTGATCTCTTCTCCCTCGGATCCAGTGATAGGACGCGTGGGAATGGTTCAAAGCTGCACCAGGGGAGGTTTAGACTGGACATTAGGAAGCATTTCTTTACCAAGAGGGTGGTCAAACACTGGAACAGGCTTCCTCGAGAGGTGGTCAATGCCCCAAGCCTGTCAGTGTTTAAGAGACATTTGGACAATGCCCTTAATAATTTGTTTTAACTTTTGGTCAGCCCTGAATTGGTCAGGCAGTTGGACTAGATGATCATTGTAGGTCCCTTCCAACCGAAATAGTCTATTCTATTTTCTTCTAGTTCAGGCAAAAAGTGCCTTAAAAAGGCTAAAACAATTGAGCCAGAGAACTAAAGACCAGACTAGCTTGAATTTCTAGAAAAAATATTAGAAGAGATAATCAAGCTACTGGAAAGCACTTGGAATTTAAAGCAATGCTGTGACAGAGAAGGTTGCATTTAGAGTGGTATTTTAAATAAACTGCAGTCACACACAGGTCAGCATTAGCACTAAATATCTCCAGAGATTACTTTGCAATCCAAAAATAAACCCAAGCCAAAAACCCAAACTCTCAGAGCAATTACCTTCATTTTAGCTTTTTCTAAGTGTAAAACTCCTAACACATTGAATTCATTCCTGAAAGACTTACAAGAAACATAAAGCTCAAAGGAAAACAAGTCTTTCAAATGGTGAAGTAGAAATCAAGTGGAAGTTACCAACTTTTTTCAAGAGAGAAAAAAAAAAAATCCCAACAACAGGGCTATACTTCTTGCTCCCACCCATAACACATGTTTTAAATGGCTACACATTTTTTTATGTGATTGTACAAGTGTGCAGAATTACTGGTAGTGCACAGTTTAAGCTTCAGTATCTGAATGTACATTTTAAAGTAAATGAGGACCTGCTTATCATCCACTCCTGACATTTTATCAAGGTTGAAACAGATTTATTTGAAGACTTCAGAATACGCATGGAAGAGGGCTAGTAAAAACATCAGTCTAACTTCACCCAAATGAGGCAACACATGGCACTGTATTGTTTCCAGTAAGGAAGTTTCTAGGTGTAAATTTACTTATGTGGCTTGGCAGAAAGACCCGTCTCACAGGTAATGCTGTGATGAAGGTCTGATATGTTCTAAATCCTGCTGGGTGCTGCATCAGCGAAATGGGAGAATGTGTATTAAACCACAGCTTTGCAATTTATCTGATGACAAAGAAAGCCACAGAAAGCCAATGATTCATTGCACTGCGGTTGTCTATCAGAATGAAAGGTACTGAAAGCCTTGGAAATTAAAAGAATGTCTCCAGACTTGTCAGAAGACAAGGGCAGCTCTCTGAATACTCAGACATGTATACAATAGTAAATAAACAGGACCAGGTCTCAGGTTCAAGAACTAGGCCATGATTATTTGTACTGTTTAATTGCTAGCATGCTCTCTAGCCTATATATGCTCTGGGTCAACAAACAATGCCTGGAATGATGTGAAAAACAGGACGTGCCAAGGACCATTCCCAGTAGACAGACTGGTGACAGCCACCCCCTTTTTGTGGGAAAGGTTAGTCATAGAAGAAGGTTCTAGCTTGTTTTATTTAGTAGTAAAAGTGCCTCAACAACTGAGAGATTCCGTAAAGACTGGGACTGTATTGCAAATATTTTTCAGCATCACAACACATCTATATATAGTGGAGAAAGCGTGCTTTTTGCCATATTATTTTATCTGTCTCCCACTTCATAATGAAGATGCTTTCAGGACAGTTTGAATCAGTAATTTAGATTACTTCATTCATTTGCAACAGCTAAGGATTCATAAAGAAAAAGAATTACATGAGTTCAATTCCTTTGTTATTATTTGATTCATCTGAGCCTAGCTCTGCAGATCACAGGAAAAGACACTGTGACCCTTTTTACCAGTTCTTTCTTCATTTCACAGTTCACTAATTTTCATAAATATCAGAAAGAACAAAAATATTAAGGAGTGCTCAGTAATTTCTGAAGTATCCATGCTGAAAATGCATAGATGATGATTACCATCAGCAACTCCTCCTGTAGAAGCTGACACAGATAGTCTTTAAAATGTCTTGATGGAAGAAGCCTTTTCAATAGAAATTGAAACTCACTGAAAATTATTCAGACAGAAATCATTCAGCAGAAAATGTCTGTTTTTTTCCAATCTATCACCACATTGCTTTATTACCCCGCAAATATGAACATTATTAACTAAGAACATGCCTGTTCCATAAATGAAAATAGAGTCTATCTTACAGTGTGACTGAATGTAAGTAATATGGAAGGACCAAGTACACAACGATAACATGTAGAGAAGATGGAGCCAGACTCTTTCTCAGCGGTGCTCAGGGAAAGACGAAGCAGTGGTCACAGATTGCACCAAGAGAAATTCTGAGTGGACATAAGGGAAAAAAAAGTCAAAATGAGCATGGCCAAACACTGGAATAAGTTATCCTGAGAAACACTGGTTGTGGCATATGTCTCCTTGGAGATATTCAAAACTTGACTGGAGAAAGTCCAGGGACACCTAATGTAATTTTGGAGTTGGCACTAGCCTGCATAGGGTATTAGACCAGATGAGCTCCCGAAATCCCTTCCAACAAAATTTTTTCTATGGTTTTGGATCCAAATATCCCAAAATACATTCATTTCAAGCTGTAATTAGAACAAACTATATAAAAAGTTAATATGTCAATTCTCCATAAAGCAAAGCACAAAATATTATACCAGTCTGAGTGCTCTACTTATACCACAGATGTGCTAGGGACTGTCCAGACATACCAAAGGATAGTCTGTGCTCTGAACAACTTGTAAGTTTTCACTTACTCTGTTATAACTAATATAATCACTTAAACAGTGATTTTTAGTTGAATGTGGGTATATATACCATGTAAATGCCTTTATCTGAGCAAGTAACCTTAGACTTTACTTACAGTGTGAGCAGAGCTGATTGCTGGAGCTAAAAGAGTTCAGTAGGGACTCCTCTCATCTTATGGTGGAAACCTTAATTTTTTCAGGTGAATCATCTTCTAAACTTCACTGGCTGCAGTGACCAGAGTGATGGTGACTGTACTGGGAGTTTTGATGTGGACAAATATGTTCTAAACACATAATGTTGAGATTATTCTTGTTCAAAGCACTTTATAAAGGAGTTTAACATCATTGCAACTAACTTCTATCCCACAAGTAGGGAAAATGGAGCTCAAGATGGTGGTGTGGCTCTCTCAGATTGCATGCAAACCATGTGAGAGTGCAACTCAAGACTTTCAGCATTCAGTCTATCATGCCCTCCCATAGACTGCAAAGCTGAATAATACCGGGGCTACAACAAGAAGAGAGACAAGCCTTTATTAAGTGTCATCCATTGCTCATTGACGTTAATTAAAGATCTGGAAGACTGTGCAGGACTTGGCTGTGATTTAGAAGCAGACTGTGTTCATACATGGCAGGCTAATAACACTGGCAGGCAGGAGCAATAATGGATATATTACTTGCTAGAGTAACCTAGAGACAGTACCATGTCTTTTTTAAAAATGTGGTATATAAAACCACAAATTTCTGTTTAGTATTAAAATTGTGTTTGTGCTGGTTTTGGCTGGGGTAGAGTTAATTTTCTTCATAGTAGCTAGTATGGGGCTATGGTTTGGATTTGTGCTGAAAACAGTGTTGATGATAATGCGGAGATGTTTTAGTTGTTGCTAAGTAGTGCTTACACTAGTCAAGGACTTTTTCAGCTTCCCGTGCTCTGCCAGGTGTACAAGAAGCTGGGAGGGGACAGAGCTGGGACAGCTGACCCCAACTGACCAAAGGGATATTCCATACCATATGACATCATGCTCAGCATATAAAGCTGGGGGAAGAAGAAGGAAGAGGGGGATGTTTGGAGTCACGGTGTTTTGTCTTCCCAAGTAACCATTATGCATGATGGAGCCCTGCTTTCCCAGACTGGCTGAACACCTGCCTGCCGATGGGAAGCAGTGAATGAATTCCTTGTTTTGCTTTGCTTGCACGTGTGGCTTTTGCTTTACCTGTTAAACTCTCTTTGTCTCAACCCACAAGTTTTCTCACTTTTACCCTTCTGATTCTCTCCCCCATCCCACTGGGGCGGAGTGAGTGAGCGGCTGTATGGTGTTTAGTTGCCAGCTGGGGTTAAACCACAACAGTATTTTAGTATTAAAATTGTAGAAGTAAGGAAAAAAACATTAAAATTCAAAGTTAAAGTGCAAGAAAAGCCATTCCTGAGATCTTTGATACTCAGCATCTCTATTCTGTCTATTGAAAAGTCCATTTTTTGATCTTTTATCCTAATGTGGCTTATATTGACCATTGTAACATTTGTGTGTGATGTATGTGTCAAACCACCACGGACTGGAATAGGCTGGCAATACACAGAATAGCCCACTGTCACACTGCCAACTTTGACAAAAATATCTTTCAAGTCACAGCTTCTTCTAGGTTCAAAAACGTTGACCCAGGCGTTACCCAAGCCCTGACCTATCAATCAGACCCAGTGCAAGATGCTATAAGGATGTTAGCATCCACTTTGTTCCCAAGCTGCCCAGTAAATGATATTAAAAACAGATGGCTTGTTCTGCTTTCCCTTATTGCTCTGTAGATGTCAAGGTCTTTGATCAACTGCACCAGCATGAGTAGGATTTACTTGTATTATAAAACTAATGAGTTTTTATTTATACTGAGACAACACAGCAGCAGTACTAAAAATCTCACAGTTTCAATGTACTTTAACTAATATTGAGATTTCAAGGCTTCTTAGAGAGCAGATGCAACCCTCAGGATCCAAACTTCCACAACCTGCTTAAATCAAACTCTAAGTCTGGCAAACACACAGATAAGCTTTCTTTTTGGTCTATCCTGCAGAGGAGAGTCTAGTTCTTTATCCATCTGAATAACACAAGCTGGGTTTGGGTCTTAAATCAATGCAAATTCCTTGGAAGGCTGTATCTAGGTCTACATTTCTCATCATAACTTCTATCTAGAAATACAAGGAAGGAAAATGAAAACTACATGAATCCAGGTGAAACCAAATGAAACCAGATGAAAACTACTGCCTATTAAACTGCTCCATCTGATCATCACTGGCAGCACTTTTTTCTGCTTGTCTCTGTGGTAGGTTAACCTTGGCTGGATGCCAGGTGCCCACCAAGCCACTCTATCACTCCCCCTCCTCAACTGAACAGGGGAGAGAAAATATAATGAAAGGCTCATGGGTCAAGATAAGAACAGGGAGATCACTCAGCAATTACAGTCACAGGCAAAACAGACTCGACTTGGGGAAAATGGAGACCTGACAGACTGACTTTCTCTGGGGACAGAGGAAACATTAAAGATTTGTTCTACAGATTGATANTTGGGGAAAATGGAGGCCTGACAGACTGACTTTCTCTGGGGACAGAGGAAACATTAAAGATTTGTTCTACAGATTGATACATAAGACCACAGAAGGTTATTTTACTGCCTTCAAGCTGTTAACAACACAAATCACCTTTCTTTATCGCAGAATCCTTTGCAGGTGGAGGCATTAATTGACTTGAGATCTGCCTACAGAGAGGAGCAAGAGTCACTATAATGACAAGTTGAAGAGGTAAGCAAGAGAAATATGAGAGTCTGAGAGTATATCAAATATTTGTGTCCTACAGGGTATGAAGCGCTGATATTGTTACGAAGAGAAACTTTCACATCCCAGGTAGCGTTATGAGACTCCAAGGTGGTAGAGCCTGAATATCCAGGTCTTGAAGATGTCCACCAGAACCCAGGAAGTCATGTGTGTATTCATTTGGTTTGTTGAATAATTTTGTAAGACAGTGGTGCTGACATTAATGATCAAGGAAATCACATATTTACGGATATAATTACAGAATTCTAAATCCTTCTTGGGTATATATCAGAGGTAATGGAGAGATAATTCATAAAGATTAGAAACAAATGAAAATGAGGCTTAGAACTGATTGGAGGGTGTTGTCTCCCCTTCATGTCTGCTAATCCCTCTCCCAAAAATAATTAACATTTTCACTTTAAAATTTTTTTTTATAGAGAGCCAAAAAACCTTCAGAATTTGGGTGCTTATCCAAAAGTGAATATTCTACAAAACCCAGATGTTTTCAATGCACATTAATCATGAAGATTTTAAAATTTCTTTTCAATGTAGGTTAGAAAAAAATCAAACATATGAAATATTCTATTTTTATCTAAGTGAAGAGTAATACTTGGAAAGGCAAAAGAACCGTAATGGTTAGTCAGAAACTAAGGGTATATTGTCTGAATTGACATGCCTGTTCTGCTCTTTGCTGAGAGAAAGCTCTACAGGGTTACATTGCACTATACAAACTTTCCCAAACTACCAAAACAGTGTGTAAACAGGAGTATTACCATAATGATTTTTGTCCGTAACCTGCAGCACAGATATTGAAGTTCCTATTGGGGGAAAAAAAAAAAAAATCAGTGAGAACTAAAAATGGATGGGAAAGTAAATTTAGAAGGAATTAGGAGCTCAGTTTTGTGTGTGATCTTGGAGGGAATGAATAATGAGGAACATGACTAGCAATAAGTATGTGAAAGTAGTAAAGAAAGAGGAATTATACACAGTGAGGCAAGAAAGGCATATATAGGATCAATGGGAATCAATTAGAAAAGTTTATGCTGGTTTCCGGGGAATCTTCCTGACAGCCAGACCTATTAATCTGTTACTGAGCTTCCAAACAAAGTCCTGTTTCTCAAGTCTTTCTCAATTCTGATAGATGTTTCCTTGGCATGCTCATCTCTTGCATGGGAGCAAAGGACACCATGATTTCTTTCCCTAGTTAGTTGCTGCACACTGGTCAAAACTGTTGTGATATTTAAGCCTAAGTCGTGACAGCAGCACTTTACACCCCTTTTACCATTCTAGAAGGACTGCATAACCAGAAATTATTTAAACTCAAGATTTCATAACCAACTTCAGATGTAGAACAGGTGCGTTCTGTATTAAATGGGACAGTTACATTTAGCCTGAGTGAAGACCATACTCTTGCTGTTGGGGAACTCTATTTTAAGGAGAATTAGAATTTAAGAGAAGGAGAGAGAAAAAAATAATCCTTACAGTGCTTTGATTTCAGTTGCTGTCTGCCCCATGACAATAGCAAATTAAGCAACTAAAACCCTACAGCAAATGGGTTTAAATCAACTGAAACAGCAAAGAATAATCTCATAGGTTTCAGCTCAGTCTTGCAAGAGTCCTATTGCCTCATAGGGGACCCTAGACCATGCTCAGCTTGAAGGTTGCCTTTGGTGCTCCTCCTGGCCCAGAACTGTCTCAGACAACTCTGTTCCTTTTGTGACCAAATGCCTGACTGTACTTTCCCTATATATGAAATGAGGATAATTTATCATTATCTCACTAAGGCTTTGAAAGACTCTATGCCCAATATTGTCTCTGACTGAAACCTCATGAATTCATATGATTGATGTTGGCACAACCATGTATCTTTCCTTTTAAGTCAAATAATATTTTCCCATAAATATTTTGGAGAATGTCAACTCTGACTAGATTTTAGAAATTAAACTAAAGGATGAAGTATTTAGAAAATGTCTATTTTAGCAATTTTGCTTGCAATATTTCAATTCTGACATTTCAAAGTTTCTGAAATGAAACTTGTTAAATTTTGCTAAATAATTTTGGTTTAAGATCAGAAAGAAATATTGAATAACTGCAATGAATTATTCCATAATTATGGGGGCAGGGGGGAACAAACCCAAAAAAACAACAACTGAACTTGTATTTCAGGTAGAAAGACATATTATTTGGGTTTCGTTTCACAGGAATCATTGGAGATCTCAATTCCTTCACAGCTCTAAATTTTAAGACATGATAGTTTCACAGACAGAGAGGCTTCCTTATGTAAACTCCAGGAAAGACACCCAAAAGGGGCTATATCTGAGGCTCAGCCATTCAATATATTTGCCTGCTCCAATTTACTTTGTGTTTGTTACTATCAGAGAATGTCGCACTGATTTTCACAGGTGCGGGTACTTTCTCATTGCTTACTAAATCTGAAAGTAGCATGATTGCTCTTCCAACTCCGGTAATAGCTTTTGCCTTGGTAGAAGCAGAAGCTGGATATGACTATTCAAGTATTTCTTGCCTTTCCCAACTCTAACCCACTGCCACCCAACCTTGCTCACAGTGCTTGGATTTCCTTGGTTTTCTGGGACTAGGGAAGGTAGACAGTAAATGAGGAAAGATTACACATCGGTAGTGATCAAATCACTAGTGCACCTTGAAAAGCACAGCCCATAAGCCTGAAGAGGTCTGGGAGAAATCTGTCCAAAAGTCATTCAAAAACCAGCAGAGAGAGGACAAAGTGCTTCAAAGGCCATAACTTAGCCTGCTGGACCACTCAGCTCTTCCTCAATCTCATTCCCTTCCCACCATGCACCATCCTGAAGTGGTTTTGAACAAAGAGTGCATAAAATAAGCTGGATTCTTTTGCGGGGTACCTATGGACATAGAGGAGCTAGAGCTGACTTATGTGTCAACCCTATATGCTGAACATGACCAATCGCAGCACAGGACTGCATAAACCCTTATACAAATTGCAGCTGTCTACACCCCTCCAGTCCCGAGACAGAGGAAACCAGGAACCACCCAACCCTTGTGCACCCTTGTAAAAACAAAAGGCAAGAACAGAGAAATCCCCAGGACATAGTAAGTGTCAAATAACACCATGGGCTACACAAGCCACCATCACATCTCCAGCTCTTACAGAGGGCATTGCTACAGAAGGGATGATAAATGGATCTGAGACGTGTCTGCCCCTAACATACTGGAAGACTGAGATGAGTTGGCAGAGATACAGTGTGTCTCTCAGACATAATGTTCAGGAAATTTTCTTTCTTGTCAGCAAAATCTCATCATCTTCACCCAAGAAAAGCTCCCAGTGAACTGCTTAAGGAGGGACTGTATGAAAAGTTAGTTAAGGATTGCACAATTAGGCCCTGAATAATGTTGTTCTGCACAAAGAGAAAATGGAAATTACTCTTTTTCCTTGGTGAGCAGAGGAGGAAGATTAGCTCTTCTTAGTTCAGGAGAGGGTTTTCTAGCTTTTTCTTTTAAAGAAACAGCTTGAGTTAAAGGTGGGGTTATTATACTGGCAATTATATAGTCCCAATTTAAATTTGGAAGGGGTCTGTAAATTGCTTTCATGGTGTTTTCAAACCAGCTGGTGGCTGTGTTGGCTGACTATCTAAGTTATTAGTGAATGATTTGGCACACTGTTAATCACTGTGCACTCGCCAGCTTTGGCAAGAAATTTTGCTTCCTTAAGGAATTTTCCATTCTGAAAATCAGAGATTAATACCAACCAAACACCATCCATCAAGACTAAAGTCTGCCTTACACAGCACGAATTACATTATTACATTCGTTTCCAGTGATAAGTCTCCTGAATGTCTTGGTTGTTTTTACCATATACTCGGGTTAGGAAAGCAAAGTGATTCTTCAGAATGAGTTTTCAATTTATACATTCAAATAGTTTAAATTCCATTCTAGCAATACATAACACATTGGTACCATGCTCTGTATCTTACCCAGGCTGCTTGGATGTTAAGACAGTAACCACTTGTGTATTGTCATCAGTACTTAGCAGATTGAGGACAATCTTAGAATTAAAATGGCTTGCCACAGGTTTTGCATTTGGTAAAGTTATGGTTGACACCAAGAGAAACCCAGGAGCAGTGGAAAATAAAATACCGTACACTTTTCCTTAGTATGTTCTAGAGAACATAAAAGCTTTTTTATTCTTTTCAATCTGACCTGCACTGACGCAGCACACTGCTTATGAGAAATGTCATGCCAACAGTAATGCCGTTACTGCCATCACCTGAGGTCTCATTAGAGCCTAACTCAAGATTTGAAGGAACAGGTGAATTCATGTGCAGCCCCAATATATTTTGATGATGATGACTCCTGATACAAAATTGAATGACAGGCTTCCAGCACTATAGCATGCAGCACACGCTTTACAAACGGAGTAGCAATGTAAAAACACCCCAAATACAGTAGTCTCCTGCAGAGCAGAGACTGAAGAGGTCTGTAATGTGCACACACTCACAACCTGGAGTCATGGGTTTACTGAAAGTATCATCTTTCAGAGAATTGAAAATGAGATTGTTTGCCACTTACAGTCATTTTAAATTTGTCAACAGACAATTTATTGATCCTTGTACTGAGGAAAAATTCAATACAAGTTGCTCTGCTACTTAAATTCATATTGATGTGTCAATTCTATGCACTGTTCATACTGATTTTTTGCCATAATATTCCTACACAGCTGGTAAAATACTTTTTAGGGATAGCTCTTGAGACAAAGGAAACCTGGACATTCTTTCAAATGCAAAATGCAGTGTTTTGAAATGGATTTAATTTAAACTGGAATGAAAATAAAGGCAAGCAAAAAAATCTGATTTCTTCTGCAGCAAAGAAAAAAATATATGCCAAACAATTTCTTCTTGAATCCAATATTCTAGTTAACAGTGAACTATATGCTCAATTTCAAAATAACAACTTTAACTTTTTCACTACAGGTCAGATATCCTTCAATTTTTTTTGTTTCAAAACAAAAAATCAACCAAACCCCCCTGCATTATTGCAGTGGTTGTTATGGTCATTCCTTCTGGATGTATTTTGGAATACAGAAATGGCAGTGTCATTCGCTCTTTGGGTTGTAAAAGATAGAAGAAGCAAGAAAGTTCTTCCTTCTTCCTGGAGATCTTCGGTTTTGATGCTAGGCTTGGGTTTGATGCCAACATTTTACAGTCATGGCAGGACACAGCTCTGGACCTGCCTATGATGCATCCGGCTCTTAGACTCTTCTGTTCAAAGCCTGTTACTCAGGGAGTAGTGGAGGTAGATGTAGTGGAGTAGTGGAGGTAGTCTCCTTTCCAGTGGAGTCCCCTACTAGTGGAGCAGTAGTGGAGGTAGGTGGCTAGTCCCCTTTCCTAGTAATTTTTGGGCAGTGTTTCTATGTATATGTACGTACAAGGTTTTTAAAATCTGTCTTTAGAGATAAATATATGGCCTTTGGTACTCAGATCAGAATCTGAGCAGCTTTCAGGGATGTCAGGGAAATATTTCAGCTTTTAAATTGTTACTAAATAGTAATGTATCATAGGATACAGTAAAAGAAGAACAGTGTTGAAGAAATAAACCTGGGTATCCAGATATTATTGTTTTGCCTCTGCCACAGGCTTCACGTACGAACTTAATGAAACATCGTTCTTTCTGTCTCTCTGAAAATCTTACAAAGACCTGAGGAGACTTAATCAGGAGATACTTGTACAACTCAAGATAGTTATAGAAATTTCTGATGGGTCAGTTTTATACTGGGAACAGTCTGATTTGAAAGCCCCACTGTATCCTCTGGCATTGTGTTGACTCTTCATGGGCAAGTTGCCTATTTTTCTGCCAGCTGGCAGACAGGGAACCCCAGTGTCCTCTCACCAGCCATTTCAACAGTGAGCTGCCCAGCTCCCCAGAGCAGCCTGTAGACTAAGGCTGAGAAGTTAGGAATGGAGGAAGGAGAACCATATCTTCCAGTTGACCATAAATGGGGTCATTACAGAAGTTCCATGCTGCAGACAATTCTCTAATTTTTCCTTCCCATTCTCAAGAAAGTTAATGCCTTTCACTAAACCAGCTAATACAGATGGAACACACAAACAAACAAACAAAAATCAAATGCCAAAACCAGACCTGTTTGGGGGCATACATATTGGTCTAATAAAAGCTACTCCCTTTCCTATTAAACTTTCCTCAATCACATTCATAAACCTTCCCAATTACAGACTCACTGCTCCTGTTTCCGTGTTTGTGGGGGGTGGAAACAAAACTAAATGAGAATGTACAGTAGTGCATGGCACAGAAATCAGGTTCATGAACAGCACTTGTCATCAACATTTATTTTTTTGGAAAAAGTCTTCTTCCTCCTCTAAAAATAAATGACTTCATAATGCCAACAAAATATATAGCCTTATCAAAGAATCTTGCAAACTGACAATTTCAGCAACACAGAAGTGTCATCAGGTAACTGAAAACTCAGCTCAACAATCCACAAGAGCAGTAACATTTTATATGCACCAACTATTACTACTCGACAGCTGAAGTTTCAAGCTGAAATGGAATTTCTTTTGTGATGTAGCCACAAACTTCATTTTCAAAAACCATCTAAGATAACCACACATGACCTTGCTAGTATACTACATCACAGTGTTAATTAATAGCTATTACTCAGAGATAGTTTTAGTGGAAGATAAATTAAATCAACACTGAATTTCTTCAAGGGATGTATATTCAAGTGTCTGTTTTTACCACCATTAAACTTGACTACTCTGTTTGTGCACCTTCATCCTTCTCTTTTAATGAAGACTGTGAAACAGAGATATAATATTTGAGCCAGTGGCAGGAAGAAAACTGCCCTCTAACAATTTTAATAGCTTCTGAGCAAAAACACACAGTGATAATGACACCCCCAGGCTTAATAGAAAGCTGTGGTAATGGTATTCCAATAGCAGCACATTGTATGAGACACTCCTGAATCCCATGATGATTGCTGTGTAGGCATGAGCTTTTAAAGCTCTAGCTTAGCAAAGTGCTTAAAAGCATCCTTATTCTTAAGCACTAAATTTAATAAACCTGGTCAGATGCTTAAAATTGCACAAATAATTACCACGCTAAGCCATGAACTGATGTACTATAGTTAAATGCAAGTCTGAGCCCTATGCCTTCAGAAAACATGCTCAGACAACAGGATGGTTTGGGGTTTTTTTCTCCATCTATACTACCAAGGGAGTCCTGAACTGAGAGTGCCTATACTGTCCTTAGGAAACATCACTGTCTGGTGGACTGAGCTTAGCTTCATCCAGCAAAACCAGACATGAAACCTTGGCCTGTCCCTGGGATGCTGAATACCCTTCAAATGCAGTTACTCTTTTTCTGGCTCATACAGAAAACACAAATGAAGAGATGGAGGTTAGGCTTGGCTGGGTTGAGAGCAAGCTTGGACTTGCTATGACCAGTATTTCCTCACTCTCTAAATGACCTAATATTTGAAGTAAGAATCCTACTAGTCTTCAGTGTCCTACTGGCACTCTCATTTGAGAGAGTTAACCTACATTTCTTTTGTATATTTAGACAACATAAAGCATCCAGGCCTTGTTTCTAATGAGTGCAATCACAGGAAAATTCTGGATGGCAGGGTTATCTAGAGGCCATCTGTTCTGGTCCCCTGCTGTGGTGGTTTGACCCTGGCTGGACACCGGGTGCCACCAAGCCGCTCTATCACTCCCCTCCTTAGCAGGGCAGGGGGAGAAAATGAGGTGGAAAGAAACCTCATGGGTCAAGACAAAGGCAGGTTAATAAAACAAAGACCACGTGCGGAAACAAAAGGGAAAGGACAACACGGACCCCACTCCCCACCTCTCNAGGGAGAGGAAGAGCCAGCCCCGGGGCTGGGCAGGCACCGCCCAGCCACAGCCAAACACTGGTGCCGCCTCCAGCCGCCAACACAAAGCACAGCAGACTGCCAGGGGGAAAACCAGCTTCCCCTCAGCCAGACCCAGTACACCTGCTCAAAGCAGGTCCAGTTACATTGGGATGCTCAGGGCTCTGTCTATTCATGCCTTGCTTGTCTCCAAGGATGGAGACCCTACAACCTCTCTGGATCCCTACTTCAATATTTGACCATCCTCATGATGAAAAATGTTTTCCTTACATCTAATCAAAGTTTCCCATACACCAACTTGTATCTTTTGTCTCTTGACTTACTTCCATGCACCTTCAAGAAGAGTCTGGATTTTTCTTTTCTATAAACCCTATCAAGTAATGGAAGACAGAAGTTCCTCTGCACACCCTTAATTTTCACTTCAGCCTAAACAAGGTCATTTCCATGTTCTTGTACATCGTATGCTCTGCTCCCCAATTATCTCAACTGTCCTCAGCTGGACTCTCTAGAGTTTGTTGACTGGGGGCCTAAAACCAAACATGGGTTTCCAGGAGTGTCCCGGAAAGACAATAATCACTTCCCTGGACCTCTTTCTTCTCACTAACGCAGCGCATTGGGTGGTTAGCCCTCCGTGGCTCAAGGACACATTATTCATTTATGTTAAACTTGTCATCCACCAGGAACCCGAAGTCCTTTTCTGATGCTTAGCCAGTTGTCCCTCAGCCTGTACTGGTTCACAGGGTTATTCTATCCCCTGTGCAAAACTTTGCATTTGTCTTTGTTGAAATTCTTGAGGCTCCTGTCAGCCCATTTCTTCAGCTTGTCAAGATCCATGTGAGTGGCAGCCCTACCCTCCACCATGTCAACCATTCTCCCTAACTCGGTTTCATCTACACACATGTGAAGAATATATTCTGTCCTGTCATCCAGGTCACTGATGAAAATGCTAATTGTTATTGGTCCCAGCCCTGAACCCTGATCATATGCAAGCACTAAAGTTCTGAATTGGGAGAATATCTGGACCGTTTAAATACATATGTTACAGTGAAAATGTTAGAATGGAGTATAATGGAATGGAATGGAATGGAATGGAATGGAATGGAATGGAATATAATTAAATGGTATGGTATGGAATGGTATGGAACGGAATAGAATGGAATAGAATAGAATAGAATAGAATAGAATAGAATAGAATAGAATAGAATAGAATAGAATAATTTCAGTTGGAAGGGACTTATAATAATCATCTGGTCCAACTGCCTGACCAATTCAGGGCTGACCAAAAGTTAAAGCAAGTTATTAAGAACATTGTCCAAATGCCTCTTAAACACTGACAAGCTTGTTAATCTCCTTTGAGAGAATAGAGATATGTAACCGTTAGCACCAGGCAATTTACAACATTATTTTATCCTATGATGAAAAATCCAGCTTTAAAAAGACTCCAAACACCATGCTCTTGCTCTGCAAACCTGCTCCTTGTATGTGTTCAAAATCAGATTTACTGATTTAAATTAGAAAGATATATTTTTTCTACTGTTGGTCAAGCACAGCCACTACAGCTAAAATTGAAGCTGCTCTTGAGCCTTGTTTGTACCCCACCATCAAAAAGTTTACAAAGCCTAAAAAACTCGAGTTTGAACTCTCCCCAGGCCTGAAGACAAACCTGTTTTCCAGCCATGAAGAAATTATTTATGGTTGTCAAAGTCTGAGAGAAAGAGAATCTGGATGAGTTCACAAGATGGTTTGCTCATGAACAGCATGTGGCCTGACCTCTAGAAGCCCTGATTTAATTTCCCACCATTCCAGAGGAAAACTTGAAGAGTATATCACCAAGCATAAACTAATTAATCATACTGAAGGACGCTTCACTGATGTACTGTTGTGTTCTTGTAGCTCACAGATTTTAAAGACCTAGGCCTTTACGGGCCATGGGCTTTACTGGATACACCAACAGGTTTGTGCTCTCTGTTTCCTTGTGTGAAAACATCTCTGCTCTACCCCAGATGGATGTAATAAGGATTTGTGCAACAGAGCTTGGAGGGTTTTCATGTACTACGTCCTGGGAACTGTGCACCTTTTGAGTCAAATACATCAACTGATCTCTGCTGTACTAAGATACATGCCACCTAACTTCACCTGGTTAAAATCAGAGTTGTTATCATCATACCTAAATTCAGCAGCAGAAGCTTGCGTTGCAGACAGCTGAACTAGCAGTCTAGAATCCCATTGCTGTCAAAGGGAGCTAGTTGATATAAGCAGTGGAGCTCAGGCTGTCAGTCATGAGACTGGATGTACCCAAGGATAAACTGAATGCCAACAACTCCATTCACCAGGTCTTCTCCACTGCTAAAGAGAAGACCAGGATGGCATGCTTGGATGCTGCCATCAAGCCATAAGCAGCCAGACCACCTCCAGTCCCAGAAGCTAGCCCAGGGTTGCTACCAATGCTCCCTCTGTACTCAGTCAAGAGACACAGGCACCTCTATGGAACAGTGCAGCTCAGCTGCTCTAAGTGCCTATGTTACATGTGCCTGTATATTGTCCCCTCCCTCTGCTGACTACACACTTACCTTTTTAGATGTGTAGTCAAAAGGGATGAATCCTGCCCAGAATTTGCCAGTGTGACAAATGGGCAAAGACAGTCCTGCTTCAGTGTCAGGTCTTTATCAAAGTAATTGAGGGGATTTATTTCTGGAAACACCTGCCTAGCATTAATTTTCACATATATGTCTGCATTTCTGAGGTGCTAATAACTTGCTGACATTGTAACTTAGCAAAGTTTGGCACACATCTTCCCTCTTCTGAAGATGTCTCACTCTGTTTATTCAGGGCTCTTTACCTGTAATAACATGCTGTGCTACTTGTTTAAAAGGTGCTGCTTAATAAATAAAGCCACATTTATGCTTAGCAGATTGAAGAAGAAGCTTTCCCTCTCACAATGTCAAGCATAATTTGCCCAATTTTACCCTCTTGATAGGGACGCCCATCAGTTTTAGCTAGAAAACACCTAGGGATAAAAACTCTATCTCGTGCTAGAGATAACAGGATTGCAAACAACTATAGTGTTTCAGGATTCTCCATTCCCTGTTATTTTTGCACTCCTTTGCAACCCTTAAGATATCTACAAGGGTTGCTATGTTTTTTTTTTTTTTTTAATTAGGCACTGTACAAACGTCTTATGTTAAGTAGAGAGAAAATGCACGCAGGAACAGTTGGCCATTTCTCACTATTTGCATGAGCTAGGTGAAAATACAAATAATCAAACTCCCTCACAATGTGTCAGGCACCAGGTTTTGTTTGACTGTAATTGCTCCCCTGATTGCCATGCATACAACCTCGGCAGCAATCTCAGGTTTGCAAAACTATCATCTTCTCCTGCAGTTCACAGATGTGAAATAAGGATGCGAAACTACCTCTGTCACTCCAGTTTCCAGACCTTTTACTGTCCCTCTAGCCAACAGTAATCCAACCTTACCTTGATCTTAGGAGAGAGATACTTTATTATTCCTAGTAAAAGCAAGAGGACTTAATTGGCTGATTTTTGTTGTCTATTACACCTTGCCTTTCAGTTCTGCCACCACTTTCTTCAGGAAATGAACATAGAATATAGTTCTAAAAAGATAAAGATGGAATGTAAACTATTAAACATTGATCTGTGATGCAGCAAATATGCATATTTTAAAGATCTTATCACAAGCTATGTTTCCAGTTGGTCAAAGTTTAGCTAAGCTCAATTCCACATATTTATTTTTCCTTCAAAGTTAATTGAATACATTGCTAATTATCTATCCTGGACTACTCGTATCTCTTCTATGCATTAAGACGTCAACAGAAAAGTAATTGCAAACCCAAAACAGTGTTTATATCTTCCATCTCACCCTACTTTTACTCTGAGTCAGCAAAAAGAATTTCAAAATAAATCAAAGGCTTCCCACTTCTTTGTGGCGAGACACATCATATTACATTAGAGCCATTTTTCAAACTCTCCTGCTAACTGGGACGAGAACATTAAAATAAATTCAATTCCGAATTCCAGTCTTGGCAAGTCAATAAAAGGGGATATCTTGGTATTTTAAAATTATATTTTGTCAGGGCTTTCAAATGCACTTTACTGGATGACTTATTTGTAACAAAAGAATAGTGGGTTTATGTATTGAAAAATGTTTCCATATCATATTGAAGTATCTGGACAACAATTATTAGTTTGAGCTTTGTAAAACATCATCACTGTAGAACTGAAACAATACTTCCTCAACTCCTGCCATTTTTTTGTTGCTCCTCTTCTTTTTCCCCCACAATTCTTGCATTATCACAGCTGATTGAACATTTAACAGAGCACCAGGGAGGGAGAA
Source organism: Fregata magnificens (assembly GCA_013389945.1). Lineage (NCBI taxonomy): Eukaryota > Metazoa > Chordata > Aves > Suliformes > Fregatidae > Fregata > Fregata magnificens. Next base: position 106,189 of record WAAD01007134.1, read on the forward strand.
AAAAGCTGTAGACCTTGTCTCCAAATTCTGTGATGAAGAGATGTTCTGGTAATACACCGCCCTCCTCTTTATTTTTCCCCTGAAATGGGGAGTTGCAATCTAATGTCATATTTGCTTTTTTTCCCCTCCAAGGCAGGGACTGTCAAAATCTCATTGACAGAAGTCACCTGTATGAACCGACATGAAAAAGCAATGAAAACGTCATACAATTTTGCATTGAAATGTGTCCACAAATTTCGCCCAGCCCTGATATGAAGCCAGCGCTTGAATGAACGTTGCTTTGCATCCTTAACTATAAAAGCTGCAACCTGCACAAGTCTGATAACAGCTCACAGTTAATGCTGAAACATTTTTCCGGCTTGCAAGCAATTCCTTTAAAGAAGAAAATTGAAGAGCAGCCATTAGCACCAATAACTTTGCCTCCCATCCATCCCATGGCTTGGCGCACACTGGGGCTGCTAGAGGAGGCATCCCACGTTTCTGGGTGGAAAATAAGACTGACTGTGTGAAATCAACAGCATTCCACTGGGATACAAGTCAAACCTTTTACAACAGCAGTCGTCAGCCATGTTGATTGTTTTTCTCTTAAACCAAAGTTCAACCTATTTTACTCGTTCCCTTTGCTCTTAAAGAAAAAGGTTTTAAGCTCACAAGAGCCCAGGTCTTCTCTTCTGGAACACTCTTTCTTGTCCAAATATCAAGCTGTCAGACTGAGCCTCTATGGGCTTTCCTCCCACTCCCATCTCTCCAGAGACTTGCTAAGACTTTCTTTGCAGCTGAAATTAAACTAGCTACCCTGTAATTTTATATGTAGCTTGTCACCAGCAGTCTAAGTAATGAAGACACCTGCTGGTTGCTCACCACCCAGGCATCAGAGAGATCTCTCCTGGCATGGATTTTAATTAGCTCATTGCAATGCCTTTTGCCTTCTCATCCTCCTTTCATCAGGAAACCTTCAGCCATACTTCTTTCAGAATCCCTCTCTGCAGATCTTGAATTGTGCTGAGCTGCAGCTGACTCAAAATTGGACCTCTTGTGTTCAGAAACTCCACTACTGAAGACAGAGCAATCGAGCAATTGCCCTCTCTTATGCCCCACTTATTTCCATGGAGTATAAGTGGTTCGTATACCTTGTGAATCATCTAAATTCTGTAGAATCTATAGTAAAAATATCTGACCTCATTAAAAAGGAAATATTTCAGCCTCTGACACTGAACAGTCAAAATGCATTACTGGATGAGCAGAAGTGTGAACTGCAGCTATCCATCATAAAAATTTTCACCATGCACGATATATTTCTAACAGCCATTTTCCTAACAGTAGAGAAGATATGTGCATTTGATCACATGTAGGCCAGTTCCATTCTTTCTGGAACGAAAGAACCTTAGTGAGAAAAGAAACTTTAAGGATAAACAAAAAAGCTATTATCATCATCATCTGACACAGATACAGTGAAAGAAATGGATGAACCACAGCAAGAGAGTACCTGCAAGAGGGTACAGTGATGCGCAGCACCGGTGTCAATGGTTAAATGCCTGTGAAGCCTTCGTGGCTTGTTAACAACAGGGATTTGAACTGTGTAGGGCTGTGCTTTAGAAAGAATTGGGAAGACCCATCTGCAGCCTGTTGCTTTGCTGTTCAAGGCTCATATTCTGCAGCACTAGACAGAGCAGGAATGCCTATACTGCCAATTAAAAAAGGGGACAAGGAGAATTTAAAGCACTGAGCCCTGACTATCCACGCTTAACGGCATGGTTTTGGGCCATTACAGCTAGTTCTGCTATGATAAATCTTTTTTTTAAAGGAGGCTGTTTCTAGCTTGCAGCAGGCTGTGCTGTTTAGCAATTGCTCACCTCCAGGACTAGGCTCGTATTCTCTTCAGAGACCTGTCTTGAAGGTGTTCCCCAAAGTGATCTCTGACCTTGCCTGGGACAAACAAGGAGTATGTCCTTAAAGAGCATCTTCAGGAAGGCTCTGTGGAGGTAGGGGGCCTTATTTCTTGGCTCTTATTGAACAGCACAGGCTGTCAAATGGAAAGTACATTATCAAGAAGAATGGGGCAGTTAAAATCCATTCCAGAGCCCGAGGATTGAAGAATGCAAAAAACACAAAAAGGGAAAACTTGAACACTTCACTGTGTATCTGCAAGCAATGGGTGTCAGGGAAAGGAAAGAAAAGCACTTAGAAGCTGCTTTCTGTAGCTGCTTTGGGCATTTAATAGTTTCTAGTTATCTCAGTTAGCAATGGAGAAATATGAACATGCATTACATTTTTGAGGAGTGCAACATTCCCTATAAAAATAAAATTTATGAGTACAGTGTTTTCTGCAGAGTGGAAAAAAGGGAGGGAGCAGAGAAGGCTTTGTGAGTGATGTGAAGAGCCAGTTGCGATGTTTCTGTTAGCTAACTGACAGGAGAGCAGATCTTCCCCTCGTTCTGGTGCAAAATATTCAGGCAACAGCTGCATGACACAGGGATCTGTTGGCCATGCTGGTAATAAGATTTATTTCCTGGCTGCAGAAGCAATTGTATTGGCTTAGTGGATGGGACAAAAACCGCAATATGTTCAGCTGGAGACAGGGTGATGGGAAGCTCTTTAACTGGCTTTGTGGCTGTAGCTCCACCCTGAGAAAGGGAGAGAGATGGAGAGACAGGCTGTAACAGTCCCTGAGAGACCTGATGAAAAGCATTTCAAATTTGCCACATGAAGGAACTCACTCATTCCCATCTTCCATTTCTGAAGCTGTAATAGAGATGGGAATTGGAGCCCGTTTTCCCCAAGCCTCATGCCAGTGACCTGCTTATAAGACAAACAGATTTCTCAGAGAGGGGAAGAGCAGAGAAGCCTGCTTCAACTGCAGCCAGTGAAGTAGAAGATCCACCTTCCCCCAAACCTTCAGTCTTGTAGAATTTGATAAATATTCTTTTCCAACTATTTTTTTTCCCCCAGAGGCTCTATAAAGCAAAAATGAGTGCTTAAAATAAAAAGAAGACAACCAGAATAAAATAACAAACAGAAATCAACATTTTTGTCTCATAAAACTAAACCTAAACAACCCTGTTTAGGAAAAACCCTGGAAGAGAAAACATTTTGCAGATTATACCGATGAGGGATTTTTGCTATGAAGCTGTTTCGGTGAAGGAACGACTTCAGCTATTCTATCTCAGAGAACTGAGAGGTGACTGGAAACCTCCCAGACCAAATGCAATTGGTTGAATGGGTAGAAGTGCATGAAACAAAGCTGTTGAGCAGAAATGCCAGCCATTTGCTTATGGGAATTCAGACATGTCCAGGCATGATGGTCTGGCAGCTGTCAATTTGGAGCTGAAGTCACCCTTTTCCAGATACTCATCTCCTCTGCCCTTGCACTGGAGGTGGGTGTCCCTTCATGGGGTATGACTGTACCTGTAGCCATTCCATTGCCTGTTTCTTTCAAAACCATCAGGGTTAACAAAAAACTAAAACCAAACCAAACCAAACCAAAAATGAGATATTATTGTTAGGTATGTTTTATAAACCACTTACTTTTGGCAGGACTGGCTGAGAAGAGGTGAGGTGTTCATTCACACCTGTGAGGAGATTGTAACTTCTATGGTGGGTAAAGAAGGAGCAGAAGGTGGTAACACTTTAAGCTCAACCAACCTCCAGTAGCAAGGGGTCCTTCCTCAAGGTGGTGCTGACCCTAAGGGGAAGTTCCCTCTTTTTTTTGACAGGGGTATTAACATACCATGTTACAGAAAGCTTGCTCCCTCCTTTGGTCTGTGCTAGAAACAATTCATCCCACTGGGTTCAGCCTGATCCTTTCAGCAGACTTACACATCAACCCACCTCCCTCTCCCAAGGACAGTTTAACCTTATAAAGGACCATGATGAATCACCACAATAATAACTCCATTCTTCTTGCCACCTTTGAGCAATTGGACCTTTCTCTGAGACTCCCCTTACCACCCAGTTATTTCCAACTCCTCTAAGGCCTTTTAATTTTGGAAAAGAACTTCTAGGAGAGCATTAAAAGTTTCACTGTTATGCTAGGCCATTAAACCCTTTCAATGGCTATGCTGCTTTTTGAGGACTATCTCATTATCTACCTTGATCAAGCACCTAGGAGGCCAAGCCATGCATTAGGTGCTGTACAGAAATACAAGCAAATTCCACCTCCTGCATCAGCTAACCCAGTGCAAAACAAGAGATATCGGGTGGATGCAGACGGACAACAGCAAATGCAGAAATTACAAGACGTTATTGGTCAGCACGACAATGAGTAGCAGGCCTCTAGTAATCAAAGTACCAGATTCATTGGCAGAAGGGAGGCATGGTGGTGTTGGTTGATGGTTGGACTTGATGATTTTAGAGGTCTTTTCCAACCTTAATGATTCTATGATTCTATAAGGGATTATATTCCTGTTCTTCAACTTGTCAGCCATACAAGTCACTCACCATATTCCAGACCCTGATCTTAACTTATGAGATATATTAATTCCAAGCTGCAATGGGCTGTTCCATATTAGTTACTGCTCCCAGAATTTCTTATAATACTAATTAAGCCCTGAGATTCTTAAATTCTGTAATTCATGTGCTGTGTTTATATTACAGGACATAGGATTTTAATTGAGCAGCCAGCTCATTATTGCTCATGCTGAGACTATGGGATAATGAGTTATTACTGCTTGCCTCAGGTGATTTCTGAGCTAGGAGGCAGCAGGAGGAGAGCTGTCATGCATAGCTGATGGCATTGTCTCACCATGGCAGAATTTAGGAGAGGTTGTCATAAGGAGAAGCCCAAACCTCTAGGACAGAAAGCAAAAGGAAAATTCAAGGAGAGAGTGCCAGGGGCCTGAAGTTCTTATTTTCTCTAAGTAGTAGAAATAATTAAGCTCACACTTTTGTTGGCAGAGCACTAGACAGTAAATCAGTCAACATTTGTCCCAAGCAATGGTATTTGATTCAGGAAGCAGAAGAAACATCATCATCTCATGGACAAAAGTCAGGCATATATATCTTTTCAGTCTTGGATGTACTTGCTGAGCTGTTACATGCTCCTGTCTTCCTCTATAGCCTAGAAATGAACAAATCCCACCTGCCAAAAACAGACTCTACCCTTTCTGAGGTTTTTTTGTGTTTCAAAAACTCAGTCTGAGGTCATAGGGAAGATACCCTAAAACATCTCTTGTTCTCAAGGATGTTTGTAATTCAATAATTTTCTATGGTAATTGCTAGAAAATGCTAATTCCAATCCCCCATTAACTGTTTTGTGACCTATGTGAATAAGAGTCACCAGATAAAAACATACCTAGGTATTTACTGTTATAGTATCAGAACTCCTTGTTGCTACTGCTCACACTTTTTCCTCCTTCTCAGAAGGTTTTGAAGTGTTATACCTTATTTTAAAGGGAGAAGGGGATAGGGGTTGGGATGGGACACTGGGTTATAGGATTTAGATACAGAATAAGCAACTCTTACTTCCTTGTCTCCTGGAGCAGGGCCTCACTCTCTAAAAGCATTATTTTCTCAACCTCTAACTCTTTATTCAGACTTAAAAAGACAACTGTCTATGGCTCTCCTCACATCGTATTCCATATCTTTTAATAACAACATTATATATTGATGGTAACAGAGATAGAGATGAATCATTTGTGTGTGTTCTGACTGAAAATACTCGAAAGAGGGCTGGAAGAGTGGGAGAACAACATTTTATTTGCTCTAGACTATAGCAGGATTTTCAGTGCACTGCTGTCAGTCCCTTCACACTGTCTTTCACAATACCCACAGGAGACACGATGCAACATCATCCATGAAACCATACACGAGATCGTCCCTGCCTACCTTGAAATGTTGATTCTTTCAGGGTGTCCTTTCCTAAAGTCAACCATCCCAAGGCTGGTCCCTTCATCGGGTCATACTCTATACCCACACTGCTGGGGTTTAACTTTGGCCAGTGTTCACTGACCCTCATGCAGGGGTGTTAGGCTATAGGGGTGTTTTGTGGCTTTTCAGTTCAAAGGGCCCAAAGTAAAGTGAGAGCCATGAGACTGTGAGGGTCAAGAGTGCTGTATTGTCCCAGAGCAAGGCTGAGAGGATATGGGAGATCTCAGGGTTTGATGAAACACAAGTGAAGTGGGAGGGAAACCTTGAGTGGTGTCATGCACACTTCTCAAGAGTAGTCATCCTTGGAGTGAATTATCCCATACCTAGCTTTCCCCTCAAGCAGAGCTAATTGGTTCTGTGCAGAGGAAAGTCTATAAACCAGCTACAAAAGTCTATAAACCAGCTAACAGACTGTCGTGATCAAGGGACCAAGGCCTGCAAAAAACCATATGGCTAACACATTTGGAACTACTGATGCCTTTAGATGCCCTTAGATCCTTAGATGCTTTACTCCAGTAGAGCAACACAAAAATAAATTCCAGCACAGAGTTGAGACATTGTACCCTGGGGGGTTAACACAGAATAAAGCCATGGTTTTACTCATGCCAGATGTTGATGTAATAAGCTTGAATCATGCTCTATAATCCTGGCTTCTAAACTTTAAACTTTTAAACAATATTTTCATCTCTGTTGCTAAGGAGATCATTGCTTTTCAGATAGCAAGCAATAGCATTACGAAACCTCTAAAAGAAAAGCCTGTGAGGAGGTTCTTAATTTATCTGGAAATACTTTGTGTTCAGCAGGTTATGGGTCTGATAGCCCTGCCTGACCTATCTTCTGTCTGATTAAATAAGACAGCACCTTCCATTGAAGGTAATATAACACATCTAGCCCTCCTTTTTATCTAAATCATAATGTGTTGTGAGGTGTGAAGCCCTCCAAGATTGCCACCAGACAGAGTGACAGTTTGGGAATAAAGCCATTATAAGATTTCAACAACTCCAATACTTGTTTAGTTGAGAGACACTTTTCAGAGCTAGAAGTAATATCACTAAGACATTTTTAATTTCTCTTGGATCCTGGAACAACAAAAGGTGCCTAGTGTGCACGAGGTAAAACTGACCTGAAAAAATTAGTATAAGAGCTGAACTTCCATTTCACCTAGCCACTTTAAATTATTTACCACTTCTAGTACAATGAGACCTACTATTCCCAATCAAACAAGGCTGTAGATTGTAGTCTAAAATAAATAGCTAATTGTATAAAATAGCACAAGCTGTAAACAATGGGAAAGTAGGTGGACAATGGAAAATAAGAGACAGAGTGAGCAAATGGGCATAAAAATGTGGAAATCCCAGGTGTAGGCACTGCTCAAAGCCAATCAGCAGCAGTAATCATGGCTGATAGAAACAAAATTACTCTGGAATTACTGAAATAGAGAGGGATGATTGACTGGTGTTATGTGTTTTGTCTCTGATTGCTCTGCTTACTACTAGCAAGGAAACAATTGTTAAAAATTAACCATTTATACAAGTGATGATAGACAATCAGCAACACTAAAAACCCTCACCAAGTTCCCATATCCTCAATCCTCTCAAAATTCTGTCAAAACAGATGTTATCTACAGCATTGCCTAAAAGGTCAGCGATTTCTGCCTATTTCAAACAAATATGTGTTATCCAATTTACTGAAATCAATCTGCATGTGCAGATTAATTTGGGGCTGTAGATCTGTGAGTGCATCTCAATTTCCTCAGTAAGAAACGAAAATGAAATCATGTCAGGAAGATAGACCAGCTGTAAGGAAAGAAGAGCTAGATGATAGCTGTATAAAGGGCCCTTCAGGGCTATCACGTTTACCAAATTTAAAAGGCTGGCAATCACAAAAGTGTGAGAAGAAATCTCCTTTTATGAAAGCACAATCCAGAAATGTCTATGGAGTTCAAAAACAGAAGATAACATTTGTCAAGCCTGATTTCTTACTTCTTTGAAAAACATCCTGAGGCTTCCTAGGCTGGAGCTTGATGTTTGAAATGGCAACTTTCAAAATACCACATGTTTATAATTTAGCAACGAACGAGGAATTTGGCATCAACTAACCTCTGAGTTTAGCAGAGCTCCCTGACTTTCGGTCTGCCATTTGATTCATTTTTTATAAAATCAGCACAGTAAACTGTTTTTCTGCTTTTCTAGGGTAAGTTTTTTTCCCTTACCAAAGGCTCCTTTTTCTCAGACACCACACACAAAGACATACAAACCGATGACTCTCCTTGCTCCCCTGTTTTGGGAATACCCTTGCTTGCCTTCCTCTCCTGCCTGCCAGCAGTGCTGTGTGTTTCTTTCATTCTTTCCATACTGGAGGCTCTGTGGAGAATGATCTATCCTGTTAAAATGTCTTTAAGCTGGCTGAATGTAATTACCTGAACTGGAATATATCCAGGACTCTGGATTTAACAGCCATTAAAAATCTTGTTAAACATTTGTCATACCTTCTTAAATCGCCACACGCAGTGACAGCTTGGCATCTGAAAGATGGTAGTTCAGAACAGCACTGCTCTTACACTGGTGTATTTGCCCTCAAACAGTGAATAAGTAAACGCCCCAGTCGTGGGGCACAATGTGATGGATGGTACATCAAGAGACTTTGTAATTCTCATATATTTTGTACCCAAACATTTAAAGAACAGCTAAATTAAGCCTTGGCAAACCTTTAAGTTTGGTAACTAACTGTTATTTTCAGCACAGAAGGACCAGGAATGTGACTTGTCAAAAGTCACAGGGCAAATTTACAGCAGAGCAGGGAATAGAAATGTCCTGGAGAGCTCATCTCTCCTGCACAGGGATTTCTCCTCACCAGGGTCCCCATGCCCAAGGCTCTACAAGCACTTTAAACACAGAAATAAGCTGGTAAGGAGCCCCATGGTCCAGACTTACAGTGAGGTGTGAATGCAAGATTTGTGCGTGAAAGACGCAGCTCCTGAATCAATTAATTATGGTAAATAAAGACACCCACAGCAAGGAAAACTTAAGAGAAATCATTGTCAAAATCTCCTACTTCTCACACCCACCCTTCACCTCCTGCCACATTTGGGTGTCCTTTTTGAAAAATCTCTGACACCAGCACTCCCAGGGCGCTTTCCACAAGCGAGGAATACAGAATCAGGCTGCTCATGGGATAAATGGCCCAAGTATGTGTGACGGTGTGCTCCCCCTGGCCCCGCCCCGAACCCGACCCTTATCTCCCGTAATCCTGCTCCAGTGATAACCCTCAATGGCAGTGGTAATAGACGTGTCTGACTGCATCATTTCAAAGTGGATTCGGGAGACACATACCAACACAATAGTCAAGGGCTATTGTGTAGCATGCCCACCTAACCACAGTGAAGAGGCTGGACATGGGGTCGGTATACAAACATGACTATGAGTCAATCATCTTACCCACCCACAAATAGTGAACAGCCCGAGAGTCCTTGGAGCTCTCCTGCACGGCAGCGGGCTGCACACCAGGATCCCCCCTTGAGTAGGGACGCCTCTCAAGGTTACTCCTCGAGGTTGAGAGATTCCTTGCCATAACAGATCCTCGGTAAGTGACTGATAGCATGCTGAACTTTGAAATCTTAGCTAAGTGGTATAAAGGATTGATTGCGTATATATAATCCTTTAGACATAAACTGTTGACCAAGTCTGGGACTAGGATTGGATCTAGCCGCCCCTAGATTCTTCTTTGAGAAGGAGTTTAGAAAGCAAGGGGATCCTTTCTGAACCTCATGACTCAACGGGAGGGTCTCCCTGACAGTTTTGTCTGACCCTGTCCTCTATGCAGTAAATAACCAAGTGTACCTTGCCATCGAATCTTGTTAAATCACTGTCGCATTTACATTTACTATAGAACCTTGTTAACTCACTACTTTATATCAATAAAATATATTTTGCTTCTCTCTTATGAGTGAAGTGCACTCTCACTCCTTCCACGACAGTATGGCAGGGCATTGGGGCTGGATTGCTATAGCATAAGCCCTTTCTGCTTGATATATTATAGCAGTGGAGAGAGTCCAAGTTGACCTTTTAATACAGTGTTGCATGAGCATATTTGAAGAGGAAGAACTATGGGGAAAAAGCTGTTTGTTGTGGAAATGCTGATATATAACTGGTTTTGTTTGTAAATTAACTTGCAGATGACCCCACCATCTCTTCCTGCACAGCTGGTGCAACACATGCTGTGAAGGGAATCGACCTGTTATTCCTAGAGTGTAAGCTATTCAATTAAGGTACTTACAAATGGTTTCATGACTGTAGCTCATTGCCAGCAGACATCTTCTGCTTTATAGACTGATTTTTAATATGTATTTATATTAAAATGAGATGTTGTAGCATGATCCAGTTTTCATTACAGGTTCAGGTCTTCAAAGGAAGTGGATAATAAATTCCAAGTTAAACCTCATAGCTACTTATGCCATGCACCAAGTGCTAATGGGGAAAGCAATGCACTGTACACAAATAAAAGAAAGTGACTTTATTCTAAGAAAGCGACTTATCTCTGGACTTGCATTCTCTATGTTCTGAGCCTATGATAAGCATTACTGAATGTAACACTCATGACTGATTCTTCAAATACTTGGTGCCAATGGTATTTGCTTGTACAGCTATATTTGTTAATCCACTGAAGTCCTGTGTAAGGGAATTCTTGATTACTTTTAGCCACAAGGAGCTTGTGACCTTCTTCAAGACTGGCTGCCTTCACCATTTGGCTGAAAGAAATTAGATTAAATGAGAGTCATACTCCCTTCATAGTTTGTCTGGTTACATGCTTAACCTTGAAAAAGCCCATGTGTCCTTTAAGAAAGAGAGAAACACCAACTCAGCTTTGTTGCTTAAAGCTTGTTGGACCCTTGATTTACTTCTGGGCCTTTTAAAGGTCAAGTGCACGTGCTCCTCGTAGTGCATTCTCTAAAAGGAGCTTTTGTAGGTAAGGTACAGCAATTTTTACCTTCTCTGAAAAAAACCCTGACAGCTTCTCAAACAAAAAGAATCAATCAATCAAACAAGGAAACCCAAATACCAAATGAAGAATGGAGTATGGTAAAGAGGTGAAAGAGAAAGACCTGTTTTAGGGAAGTACTGGGAAGATGTGTCCAGCTTAGGTAAACAAAAGAATGAGATTTCCAGAACATGGAAGAAGTATGAAGAGAAGACCACCCTAAGATGAGATAAAGCAGGTTCAAATACTGTCTGCTCTATAAGCTATAAAGAAAACTTTAAAAGTCAGCATTTCCCATACTTCTATCAGAAATTCATTTCACTTAATCTTCCCAAACTAGGCATCTAGTTTAAGATAATTGTGCTCCCCTTATAGCCGGTTGAAAGGCAGGGTCATTCATCCCAAGCTAAAAGGAAAGTAAAATATATCACCTTCTGTAAACCAGTCTCCATTGCCTACTGAGGGAGCCTTGACAAGTATGTCAGATACAGGTGTCTGCACTGTAGACCACTAAAGTGAGCTGAGACTAGCCCCACCTCATTTAACAGACACAGCCTGATAGCTAGTGGGTACCTTACAAAAAAAGTGCTCTTAGTAAGGGACTAAGCTGAGCCTGATGCTCTGGGAGAGCAAGAACTAATATAGAGACTGGACTGTGCAAGAGCTGGGTTCAACCAACTAGTTGGTTCTCAGTGATCCCATACAAGAACTCTACATTGACCATGACTTGTAGTTAGATACATGAAATGCAGTTATTTATAGTCTATCAATCACAGACATTTTACATTAGGAAGGATTAGCTTGGTGAACAATAAAGCCATGAGGGATGCAATTTTTGGTTTCATCTTGTTTTAATTCCATCAAAGTCAGTATTAAATTAATTTTGATAAAGTGCCTGATTACAGTGGGAACAGAAGTAGATGAACACCAAACTTTTCTGGATATCTTATATACCCCTATAGGATTGTTCACAAAAATCATGGGTACTTTTAAAATCAGATGACCACCTGTACATTTTCCCCCCATTTAGTCACAACAAAAATGATTGGGTTCAGTCCTGCCAAAGTGTTGGGCTTCAGACTCAAACTACCTCTGGCAAACTTTTGCCCAAAAGTCAACACTGTTCTAAGAAAGGTATATATAAACAAAATTGTTGAGGATGGGGGTGAAAGCAAAGTCTGGAAGCATGACAACATTTCTTATCACGAAGCCTCTAACCATCTACAGTTTCAGTAATAATTCTGTTGATGCAGTGATTGAATCAAGATATCCCATTAACTTAATCATCTAAATCCAAGATAAATTAGTGTAGATAGAATAACAGATACAGAGTAAGCAAAAAAAAAAAAAAAAAAAAAGAATTGAAACATTTTAGTTTAATGTTTCCTGGAGCTCATCCTGAATGGGATCAAGCAATACAACGGAGTAGGAAACATCACTTGATGCACCACAGAACTAGGGTACAGTCTAGCATCTGGCTTAATACAGATAGTTGCATTTAAGGCCATTTTGGTATTTCCACACTGCACAGGTGACGGGGTTTCCACTCAGAATTAAAAAGTGAAAAGGAAACGTGGTAATGAATTTAGTTTAGTATTGTATGTATCCACATATGTGTGTATGACAGAAGGGAAAAACAAATGAGGATTACTGAGAGGTACAGTGAAAGTGTTGTTAGAGAAGTCCTTGTAGGGTTACACCAAGAAAAAAATAAGATAGAAATTACAGTTATAGGGCTTGCTAGCAAGTGGTTTGAGAATGTCAGGACACTTATGGTGGGATTGCATTGAAGTTAGGGAGAGGGATTTAGTGTGGGACCTTTGTAAATAATTAGGAGTTCATTAGCACTAATTTCTATTATCAACTGTTCCTCCAATAAAACTTACTGTCCTCTACATTTTGCCTAATTTCCTGTCTTGAAAAAGATAACTGTTCACCAGCTCTGTAAACCAATTGAGATCAGGTGTGTACCGAGACACAAGAAAACAACATTTGTGATGCTTTTCTATTCACTGTAAATCAGCAAAATAGTTTCTTCTCATATGGCCCATTTGTGTCTCCTCAAGAAATTGAGACCTACTGTGATTTTCTTTTCCGTTGTGCTCATTGATCAATTTCCTCCACTACCCATTTCATACATTAATCACCTTGGGAGCTGGAGCATTGTTCTCTTTTAGACCCCAGACAGCTCCACTGTCTTTCTTTCTCTTTACCCTGTACTAACTAATCCCAGTTTTACCTTTACCTTGCTGGTAAACTGCAGCTGATCTAATTTGTTTCAGACCAAATCTCTTGTAAGCTCTGCAAGTCCCTCTCATATTTTTTTTTTGTTCTAAATAGATTGCATACCTTTTTGCTTTGGTGAACAAGTCAGAGATGGAATTATTGCTTCGTCTTGCCTTGTATTTCTTTATCATCTAGGAAACATAGTTTCCCTTTTTGTTCTTTTTCATAGCTGTACTGACTTCATTGGTGGAGAGCAGCTTTTTGCTGCCAAACTGAATGCTCAGGACAAGCTCTGCCACAGAGTAGGGGAGCTCACTGTTGATGGCCATAGCTGTTGCTATGATGCAATCGATTAACTGAGGAGACCCCTGACCTGCCTTCACATCAATGAGGTCAGAATTCAACCTGTGCCTGTGACTAGCTCATGTAACTTGTCACTTATTTCAAAGTTGGTGCAAACTGGCAGCTGGAGGGGCTTTCTCTGTCTACACTATCAATCAGTAGCACCTCATGCCTAGACTTGGAAGGCCCATGTCAGCAGAGCCGAGTCTGTAAGAAGCTGAAGGGACAAATGTCCATGTGAAATCTATCACAACTCTGTACCAAACACAGGGAATGCACAGACAGGCTCTGAAAAGCATTGTCTGCATTTGGAGACTTGTAGGTGCTGGTGCAAAATGTTAAACAAGGTTAGCTGGCTTGTACTGAATTTCGTGAAGAAACCCAGGCAGCTCTCACTCATGTGATGGTTCACTTAACTGGAATAATCATTGGCATTGGGCTCAAGCGGGCAAGCTCTGAGTTGGGATGGGGCTGTCCAGACCTGTCTGTTTTCATAGCCCTGCTCCATATTTGTGAAACTAATTCCACCCCGGCCAAGACAGTGGAAGAACATCCTCTTGTGCTCACCTTTATTGCAGATTCTCCTGCAGATGTGGGTGAGTCTCCTCTTGCCTTCCAGGAATTCTTAGCCAGGGTCTTATTTGTTCTTTTAAATACTCAGACACAAATTGCTCCAAACTGTTGATTTATAAAAATGTCAAATTTAGTACCTCTTTTTTTTTTATCCTCTACAACTACTGCTGGAACAGAAGGAAACACTAGTTAAATACATCAATTGATTTTCACGTCAAGGTGTAAGTGTCCTGGCAACAGTAGCCTGAGAGAGAAAAGAAATAACAAGGTTCATACATTTGTGCCATGTGAAAAGCCACAAACTCTTTCTCTCTATAAAATGATGACTTAAATTTTTTAATGTATTTTCTACCAAAAAATAAATGCATGGTTAATAAGGTATGAATCTTCACTACCAGAATGGTGGTGAAGATGCTGCATGCTCAAATATGCTACTTTGTATCAAAGGATCATCTTAAAAGATCCAGCAGAAATGGGTGCTCTGTAGTGCTACAAGCACAAAAAAAAAATACGGTAAAAGAACATTGGTCATAGGAAAGTAACAATAGAGAGGTATTAGAAAGAAGTAAAATGATACAGAAACATGAAGTGACTTGCTCCATGTGAAGCTGGGACCCCACATCTCCCAATGTCCTTTGGAAGACCCTGCTTTACAAGAGAACACAGCCCTCTGCAACAGCAGTCAAATATAAAGGTCTCATTCTAAACTCCTGAGCCTGCCATTTCCTCCCCAAAATTCCCAAGCTGAAAGCATTTCTAATGACATAAAGTTTGTAACAGAGAGCTCTGTTTTGGACTGTCTGCTGAGCCATTTGCAAAGCCCTTTGTCTGCTGTTCATAAGAAGTCAGAAACCTTCATTTTTGTTCACACCAATTAGCACCTGCTTCCTGGAGTCACAGCACTGAGACCAAGCCCAGAGTGCACAATGACAGCCTGTGTCATGCAAGCAGGCACCAAACACACCATCTGAGCCTCAGACAGTCTGAAGAGGAAACTCATCTCAGCAGAGAAGTGCATCAGTTTTGGGTTAATCTTTTTTACATTGAGCTCTTACATATGGCATGTGTCTTCACAAATGAGTCAAGGTTGAAGTAGTTACTGCGTGTCGACATACATTACTTCAAAGCCTACTTAAAAGAAATTAAGGGGTCTTCACATCCAGCGTGATTGTCACACTTGGCTCACGCTACGTATTGAAGTGTGCGGAGAGCCCAGCTTTGGGTGATTTACACCCCAGGCTTTGTACTGGTCTGTGTTTCAGCATCCTTACAGCCCATTTAAATTGTGTGTGTGCCAGATGTGGATGAATGCTATCTGAGACAGCTCTGGGAGTTATATTGGGGGCTCCATAGCATAGAAGCAAGCAGTGGCTGCTTTGGAGAGGACTTGAACCCTGTCTTTATTGACATCCTCTGTCTTATTAAGCAGCTCCATGTGGAGAACAAGGGTAGGTGTTCTTGTTTTGCTGTGCCCTCTAGCAAGGTAGACTTTCCTCACCATGGGTGTGGTGATCCAAAGCTTCCTCAGCAGAACCTAGGATGGGATTAAGCTCTATTGCCACCATATAAACTTCAGACTGAGCTGAAGAAATTCCCATTGGCTTCAGTTGCTCTTGCTCTGCTGAAGCCATGGCTGTGTTTGGGTGCTGGTGCCTTCACTTTTGACTGCAGTATCTTGTCCATAGTTCCTATTTAAATTTGCTGCCCATGGCTGTGTTATTTTTAATAGGAGTGAGTCCATCGCTCCCCATCAGTCTTGCTGTGGCTTTTCAAAGAAGCAGCAGAGGCAGGAAGAAGGCTCACACATTGCTGAGCTGAACTCTACTGAACTGGCCTGAAATCAATTTGCTTGCAACACAGTTTGACATTTTAACAAAACAGTGGCAAATAACTATCATTTCACTGTTATTGTGCTGAGAATGGGAATACAGAGACCAGAAAATGGCATCTTCATTGCACCTGGAGAGTTGGGGCAGTGGGAAGGAGGGAATCCATAAGTTGATTTTGATTTTGCATTTAAATGCTACCTTTTTCCCACTAGGGTTGCTGAATGCCTTTAATTAAAGAAGTGTGTTTTTAATTTACGTCTTGGCTTTCTGAGAAAGAACAAGTTAGAGAAATGAAAAGAAAGAAGCATGGTCTAGTCGCAGGTCTCAGCAGGCTGTGTGTCAATAACGATCTCCAGGATAACATTTTTATTTCTATAAGATAGACCTCTTCCTTTGTTACACAACTTCCTTAGTAATTACACATAATGACTGCAGTTTTACATAATGGCAACACTTATCTATAATGACTGCATGGGCCACGACAGCTTAACTTCTACTGTATTGGTCTTTTAGCTTTCAATTGTATAATATTTAAGGAAAGAAAAAGACAATATACACATCAGTGAAGAGCTAGCATTAAGGCATGTCTTTACTCTTAAATAAAAAATAGTGTAAATCTGTTGGAAGAACAGGAACTAATTTGTCTCCAAATTACTTTAAAATGCCAGACTTCAAGCAGTGGGAGCCACTTGCCAAGCACATAAGTTGTCCTTGCTGTGTGAGAAACACAAGAGACTGGGTACACAGTGGAGAGCCCCAGCTCTAGGAGTTGTCCAGCTTGCATCCACGTCTGCGAGTCAGCTCCCTTAGTAAAAACACCTTAGCTTTATAACTGAAGTATAGGTGGACAGCATAGAAAAACAAGTGTTCAGCTAAAAGCTGTAAGGGTGAAATTCCTGCCTGTCAGGAAAGCTGATGGTCCAGACACATGCAGGTCAAGAAGTTTCTTCCTCCCGGGAGCTGCTGACATGTGCTCCTAGACTGAATGGACATTTCCCACGGGCTTCAATTTCAGAGCTCAGTGAATGACCTTCCTCTACTTGGGCAGGGTTAACACCTCTCTGAGTGCCAAGGGGACATAAAGGAAGTAGTTAGGTAACTCACTGATTCTGCAGTATCGCCTCTGTGGTCCTTTTTATGTGTGCTGCCACAGCTGTACTTTTTTATTTTATTGGAATGATTTTGCAGTTCCCCAGAAAGTGCAGAAAAGACATTGCAGAAGAGCTGGCACATTCCAGGAAGCAGGAGAGGCTGAGAAAATGGATAGCACTACTAGCATCAAGGAAAGTGGATCCCAGCCTTTGGGGATCCTAAAAACCCTGCAAGATGTGGGAAGGGTTGTCTATCAAACCCTCAAAAATCACAGAAAAAAATAGTGTGTTGCCAAGGGTTAGACCAATTTCTCAAGTATGTTCTTTCTGGATGTATATACAGCCTTTGGTTCATGACACAGGATACAACACACCACACATGTCTGACCTCATTAAAGGGGCATGTCTAACTCAGATCCCAGTGAAGGCTACCACGACCATCTGCGAGGAATGCGTCTTATAGCTCTGAAAATGAGATATCTCTGAAAATGTGATAGCTCAATTCCATGGCTTCTTGCCATGGGCAGCTGAGGCCCTGGAGCATGAAGACGAGCTTATGAACTGGGGTCCCAGAAGTGTGAGGAAATGTGAGGAAGGAAAATGGGCCTTTTATTCTACATGGTGCTCTCCTCATAAACACTTCCTTACTTGTTGAATACAGCTAAGTCTCTTCTGCTTATTTTGGTCTACTTTGACCAGTGCTTCCACCGAGACATACAGCCTGAGCAGCTTTCTGGAGATGCCTTACCCATCCCAGCAACAGGCATTCTTAACTACTAGATGAACAAATGCTTGGCTGATTTCTTCCTCAGTCCCGCTGTGAGGACATATTGCATTTGCTTAATAGGAAGATGTACTTTTTCTCCCTCAGTTTTGCCTTCCAATTTACCAGCACGGCCATTTCCTGAGCCTGGCACCGATTGGTAATTTCTCTTTTGGAGTGCAGTACATCTGCCCAGCCTACTGTAGACAGACCCATGCTCCCTCCCCTTGCGTTTGAAGGTGCTAGGACACGGGGAAGGATTACCCCAAGGGCTGTCTAACTCCATTAGGCAGGTCTGTGCTCTCTCGATGGGTACAGCCACTTTGGATCAGAGCTGGCTGCGATCCAGCTGGCACAGAGCAATGGGAGGAAAGGTCCTCACCACTTCTTCTGAGCCTTAATGGTGCTATCTGAGGACCTTCAGGAACTCCATTAAGGTAAGGTAAATTGAGTTAATTATGCATATTAATCATGCTCATTAGTGTAGTGCCTAATGAGGGTATAGGGTCCTCCTTTTTACCAGGCATTAGGCAAACACACAAGAGCTTACTGACTAAATAGACAGATACCATATGTGAGAGGGAGGGCATGAAAGCTCTGAGATGTACTAAAAAGATCTATCTGCAAAAATGGGTTTTATTTGCTGGCATGGATTTCTACCTCTCTTAATTCACATCTGATTCCTACCAGTAAAATCAGAGGAGTCCTTTGCCAATAGCTTATCACCTGCCTGCCAATATGCATGTTCCGTGATTCATACAACAAAACTTGTACCTCTACAGTGCTCCTGTTTCCATAACTAGGGCTAGTTATACATATATAGGGCTAGTTATACATATATAGGGCTATAACACAGTTATACAGATCTCTCCTGTATAGGCATCACAGGACTGGAAGCCAGCCTCTTCTTCCTGGCTGCCCACTGCCCTTAAAACGGACAATGAGTTTTAAATTCCCCGTTCTCTTGCTCTGCCCCTTTGTGAGTAGAAAAAGTCAGCAGCCTGCAAGAAATACAGTGAAATTTCTTTTTTGTATCAGCAATGTAAATTCATTCTCTGAAACCAACTTTAATGTAGTTCTGGGACTAATTGACTCTGGATTCCTTGCAGGATCCAGATCAGGTTTGGGTCCTTCTGTTCTACATCCAACATTATACCTACAAGTTTTGCTTTTTTTTAGGCAACACTATGTGTTCTCATACCACCTCTCAGGGCTCATAACACCTGTCATTACTTTCTTGTAACAAAAACCAGAATTCTGAGGGGCTTCAGAACAGAAGTTTGAACCCCAAAAGTCTTCAAATGTCAATAATGTCAGAGGGTCAGAGGAGCACTATACAGGACCCAGAGGAGAAGCAGGGCCAGCTGCTGTGTGGTGCCACCATAGCCAAACCACTCTAGCAGTCCTAGCCCTGACCAGTGTGGACTATTATGCACCATTTGGGGCCAAGCTTTGGGGCCAAGGATGAAACTAGGAGAGATTAAGAGATATGAAACTCAGATATAGTCACTTACAACATTTGAGGAGAGGCCCGTGAAACTGCATGGAGGCTCTTCAGGGACCAAGAGCTCTTCAGTATTTAGAAGAACCAGATGAAGAGCAAAACAGTGAAGAAAGGGACTTCAGTAAGGAGAAGCTTAGGTACGAATGCTAATACATGACATTTTCCTTTATGGGGTATAAAGCCTTTGTATTTGCCCTTATCTCCATTTTCTAAGGCAACTGTACATGGTTAAAGAAAAGAAAAAAAATAAAACCAAAACTATCCAAGAAGTTTCCAATAACCTTTCAGAAGTGATTTTAATTTGAAAATATTTCCTGCTCATAAACAAAACATCTGAAGGAATTAATCTAGAAGCCATCTTCTTTTGGGAGCAGGTTAGGTCATTGGCTCCCAGAATGCTAATATCCCCCCCAAAAAAGAGTTCATTGCTAGGATAAAAAGGAATAGAAGGAAGTGGATACTTAAGTATGAATATAAAGAGTGCAGGAAATATAAAACAGTCTTTGTGAGCAACCTACTGACTGGCTGATTTTGCAGCGGAAATTTGGAAACCAGGAGTGTAATGAACACATGACAAAGTGCAGGTGACAGAGGTTTGTTTCTCATTCTTGCCCTCCCGTGTGGCTGACAGGAGATCCACCGGGGCTGACAGCTTTGTGCTCTGTTTGGCTGAGATTCACCTAGTGAATCAGCTAGTATCGTATAATCTCCAGTACCATATGAATCAATCCTTCTTTCCACTGTATTCAGCCTGGAAATATATCTGCCACTGAGTGAGAGCAATGGGAAAGAGCAAGTGCTGTAGGATGAAAGAGGAGGAGGCCAGAGGAGGGAAGGAGACATGTTGCTTTGCCTTGGCCTGTGAAGTCCCACAGACATGCTCATTGGGCCTGCCAGAAGCTTTTGTTGCTCCATCAATGAATGTCCCTTTCTCCTCTGGGAGGGTCTGGTTAACACTGTCTACAGTACACTTCTGGATGCCTTCCCAGATATTTCTATGAAGACAAGGCTTTTTTCTGTCTTGCACTTCCCTTCTGCTTGATAAACCTTTCCATGCCACTACAGGATTAACTCTGCTGGCTCACTGCTGTGAACAGCCAGACAACATACAGACTGGGGTGATCCTGAGCTTTTTTGGGAGTATGCTTTCTGTTTGTCACTCTCAGCAGTGATGCAGAATCAACACCACCTGGTTCAAGTGTAGCAATATTTACACTATTCTGGCTGTCAGACCGAGGTTACCAAATATTTCACTATCTCATGATGCAGTATGTAACATGCAAAGCTATCACCTCTTGATCTCCCTCAGCTTGTACAGCATCAATGCTTTGGGTGAATTGGAACTCCTCCACCATATCTTCATTACGCCATTCTGCCACCAATCCACTGGCTTTTTGAGCAGTGCTGTACTCCCCTGGTTCAGGTTCATAACTGACATACAAAGCTACACCAGCAGAAACTTTTCCTCTGCATCAGATATGAGACTGATTTCACTGGTGAGGTTACAAAATAGTTAGGTGACAGTGGACTATGATGAATTGGAAAAGGCAGAGGGTGGACTGGGGAATTACGCTGTTTTCTGTCTCAGATCTTTCTGTTTCAGTGGACTGTGCTGTCCAGTTGGCCACTATCAACATCTTTCCAGGTGTCTAAGAGACCCTGTGCATCTTCTAACTCGTGTCTCCCAGCTCTCCAAGGTGCGGTCACCCACAGAATGGCTTCAGGAGAGTCCCACCTCCTCTAGCAGTCAGACTGTCTCTACCTTGCCCATCCACACAGCTCCATTTGACACAGGATTGACCACCGGATTAATGCCAGTTGTGGCAGACACCCCAGCACCTCTGAGGAACCTCCCAGAGCCTGTTCCAAAAGGTTATAATCCCCCACTCCTCATTACCTGCACTTAGCCAGTCTTGTACTGTGTATCCTGCAACCTCTTTGCTGATACCACTTTCTACTGTGTGCCTGTCAAGAGCTTTCCAACTGATTAATTACTTTGTTGATACACTGAGTTTGGTGGCAAACTCAGATGATTATCAGGAAAATGTGTTTCGTTCATGCTATGTAAACTGAAATACTATGTTGAAATATTTCATATTCTCCTCTTGGTATTACCACAGGAGTTTTGTACAGCCCTTATTTAGTCATTTGACTATTGTACCTCCTTTGTAACTCCTTTGACAAATTTGTACCTCCTGGGTAGTCTCAGAAACCAGCAGGCCATGAGACGCCAACGCTGTGAATCAACCTACACAAACCGTTGTATCCAAAATTGATGTGATACAGAGCCAACAGTGCTCAATCACACTGGGTTATGTGGATTTTATTCTTGCTAGTTAACTTTTATACTTGACTAATGGTCAGAGACTCTGATCAGAATTGAGAAACGCTTGAACTCTACAGGGAAGGAGACAGAGCTCCCTCCCGGACACCTAGAGCACCCTAGCAGAAGTTGCCCCATAGATTCACTGTGCTATGGTTAACCACATGCATAACTGTGAGCAAGACAAGGGATCTGACCTGACCACAGTTTTTTTCTGGTAAGAGTCTGGCTTGTGCTAAATTCAGTATAGAATTAAGACTAATAACTCACCCCATTGACTCCCAGTTATGATGTGTCTGATTTTGTATTGAATTTCCTTTTTTCTTTCTCCTATTTCTAATTCCTTGTATGGCTTCTCCTTACTCGTCAGCTGAGTATGTATGCAAAAGAGAGAAGTCCTGACAAAGACCTTAAGAGACCAGCCATGACCATGCCAAGCAATCCACACACACAAGTTTAGATTTGGAGAGTTTTCTACATCCAGTTGGAAGAGATAACTTTACATCTCTGTTTGGAGAATACGGACAACTTTACTGTTTGGAATGTAAATTGGCACACAAACACAGAGACTTGGTTCCTGTGTTTTGCTTAGCTTGGGTTGTCTGAAACCTTTGGTTTACCAGTTTGATGCTCACCCATCATTGCAGGATACTCCTACAAGGGGAAAGAGCATGTCTGTGGCCTTTTCCATCTGCAAGAGGGCTCCAAAGTCAATGGTTACAGCAGTTGCACCTTAACTTTTATGACATTTACAGCAACGTGAGTTTGTTCACCTCCATGTTTCAGGCTGCCTAGACTGTAATTTTATTTCCGGTAGGGATTCTGTCAAATAACTTGCAAAACATTTCCCAGAGGCCACGGAGAAAGGGATAAAATAGCAACAGCTATCCTTCAAACAGCCCAGCTAACCATCAGTAGTACAGCATCCGGTCTACAGACAATAATCAGCATTGACGTGGAAAAATTTTGCATGTAGCCACCTTTTTGTTTACATTATAGCTGAGTTTCTACAGTTTACCTCAACTCATACAAAGATTTAATCATTCATTACCCTGGTAAAAGTTTCTTACATTTAATTTCTAGTTCTAACTTTAAAATTAAATCAATAAGGCTTTGTTCAATGAGAAACTTTTAAACGCAGGCATAACTGTAAACTTGGGAATAGTCTAATTGACTTCAAAGGAACTAAAAGGTGCTTAAGCACCTTGCTGAATTAATAACTAATTGCATTATAACTTCAGGAATAAACTTAGTTTCATTTGCAAGTTCAGTATAATTTATTCAAACTTCCAATTATAGGTGGAATGTTCAGATCTGTTTGAATAAACACAGTGGCATATCTGAAATTGCAAATTAAAGCTTGCATGTGGAAAAGAAAACTAGCTTTAGATATACAGGAAGAAGCTAGTCTAATACAATTTCAAAAGCTCATCCCCAAAATTGATGTTTCTGCCTTTATTCATGCAATCTGGAAGATTATAAAGACTGGCAGTATAAAATTACAAAGATAAGAGGAATAAATGAACTACTGGAAAGGAATGAAGGGTTTATTCAAAAGACAGTTCCTTTTGCTTTTCCTGCTGTAAAGGTTTCTGTTACTTCTCATATATAGAAAATACTGTAAAATTTTTTCTTATGCAATATTATGTACAGAAGAAACAACAAAAAAGTTTTGATGGTACTTGAACAGATTTCAAGAAGTCTTGTGGTGTGCTATGAACAGATAATACATTTGTTAACTGAGCGAGAGTAACAAGACATTTTTTCTTTATGAAACCCAGATAAAATGTAACCAAATTGCTGGACTAGTTAGATGATATCCTCTCCTCCTTCCTTGTTCCCAAGGACAATGGAAACTTTCTTCCAGTGCAAAAGCTTTTTTGGCTGAAATCTTTTTGAAAGATTTTGTTATCTTGAAAAGCCATTGAAAAAGGAAAGTTTAATAGAAAACTTTAAACTGTGATATTATAATAGGATCGTGCTGTTAATTCAGACATGAATGTTTAAGGAACTGACCTGGAATCATCCCTTTAAATAAGCATTTGC
Organism: Fregata magnificens; assembly: GCA_013389945.1. NCBI lineage: Eukaryota > Metazoa > Chordata > Aves > Suliformes > Fregatidae > Fregata > Fregata magnificens. The sequence continues at coordinate 129,728 of WAAD01007134.1, forward strand.
AGAACCATGTCTTTTGTTTGCAAAAAAAATCCCCATCACATGTATCAGAGCCCACTAATACTCCTCACATACTCATTTTGAGAAAGAAGCATTTAAAACAAGGGAAGATAATTCAGCTAATTTCAACTGCTGCATGATCACATGTCAGTAACGCTTGGGCTAATTCAATCATTTTGATGAGTTTACATCCAAGATGAATACGGTTTATAAGAAAAAGTAAAGCTGAGTTTCTAACCACTATCTTGACTAAATTCCACACATTATTTGTCACTGTTGCAAATACACCACATCCTTCCTGTGCCGTTGCAGTCACCTGCTGTCTGAATGTGGTTATCAAAGTCATGTGTTATTATGATGTATGGTGCAGTAAGCTGGGAGAAAACTTTTCACATAAATCAAAATAGCTGGAGGTTTGCAAGTTAGCCTAATTTACATCAGGGTCCCAACCTGCAAGAAATAAAATGATAAAAATGTCTTTTCACCTTTTTCAATTATTTCAAATATTGCCATAAGCAACCGGAGAAAATTGCTTTTCCATTACTGAGGACAAAGCATGTGGACTGCTGAGTGTGGGTGGCAGGAGGCATTTGGAGAAGGGGCAAAAGTCATTTACAACATCACTTTGTCCTTATCAAAACCTATCTCGGTATCCTGCAAAGGGCAGATAAGAAAGGCCTATTGGGCATCTCCTGTCTCTGAGGGATCTCTCTGTGAAGCCTCTTTTCTTGTGTAGTAACTACCTCACCTGCTACAGACAACCTTATATATGTTGATTTTCTGCAGAATATGATCCCAGTGTTTTTGCTCAGATAAGATAGGTAGTTGCCAGCTGAATAAAGGGAAGGGCTATTATTGGGTTGCATTGATGGAGCTGACATTTTCTGTGCTGTAGCAACTGCTCTTTCCTTCTCAGTGTCAAGTAGGTTACAGCATGAGACTTAACAAGTAAGTGATCTAGTTTTAGTATTGATAGGGTTTCCATTAACCCAGGTTTCTCATACAAGAACTTGAATCACTACGCTGCAAGGAAAGAAAGTCCCTGAGCTGCTATGGGTGGGGCACTGAGGCTCAGAGAGTGAATCAGCCTGCATGTCTGCAGCACTGCCTTCAGCTCTCTGGGTCACCCTGAAGCACCTAGGTGTTAGGTGGCATGGAGCGTGTTGGGCTGTGGGACAGGCTCATGCTTTAGCATACCCTGCCACACATCCTGCGTTCCTGCTGTCCTAGCTGGACTTGACTGAAGGGCTCCATCATTCCTGTCTGCGCTGTTTCTTTCCTGGTACAACCAGGGCATGAGTTTAAACAAACACAGGCTTCACCCCAAGTTGAAGCAATGGGACTGCAAGGACATGTCCCAGAATGACTAAACTGGGTTCCTGAGTAGGCAGCACACAGGGATCGAAGTCTGAACCAGCAACAAGTGTTTAGCACTCATTGCAGTCTGCGAGCCCAGATATTGCTTGAGGAACTGGGCCTGGCTGGTGTGCACAGGGGAGAGGTCTGGGGGAAGAAGTGACTGGCAGGTAGGCCTTCTGAATCAAACACCACAACCTGTCCTGAGGGACCATCCCTTTTCCTTGACAATAGGGCTCCCAGCTCTCCCATGTAATTCCTGTCAGATCCCAAAGGCCCTGGTGAAATGATGAAAGAGCTACATTAAGGATGAAACACCATGCATGATATAAAGGATTTGCAAAAAATGTAGCATAGGGACAAACCAGTGTACCCTCAGTCCTTTTGTCTGAAGATGTATTTGCAAGGCTTGTTAGGAGCTCTGGGTTTGAACACTACCCTGTTTCCCCTGAACATCTTTAGTCTCTTAAATCTGGGATTACAGTGCCCAGTCTGGATCCTTCCTGAGCCCCTAGAAATGGTATGTCAAAAGGCTACATTTCAGGCTTGTCGCATGAACAGCTTTGGTGATTTTTCTGTCATAAAACAAGGTGTTAAGACCAGATACTGAGACCTGAACATGGAAGTCACAGGTTGCTTTGAGAGAGGTATCGGGCACTTCAGACTCTCTTAAAAGCTCCAGAGAGTACCGAATAAGGACCAGAGATCTTCAATACACTGCAGAATAGGAAGAGAGGCTCAGCACTGAGACCAAACATCTCAAATAACCCGTACAACTCCACAACTTGCCCATCTGGAAGCCCACTGGCAAGCATTAATCGCTCCTTGGGGGAGTTAAATTTTTTTCCCAAAACAATATTTTGCTTTTTGGTTTTATCCACAGCTGGCTTTCATTAAATATTTGAAAAGTAAGTAAGTTTGGGACTGGTTTTATTTTCTGAAAATATCTTTCCATGAATCAACTGAGATATTTAGAGAGGAACAAAAATGTTCTGCAAACATCCTTTGGAAACAAAGCTGTGCAATGTGTTTTGTCTATTTCTTTTAAAAAGAATGGAATGAAAAGTGTGGATGGACTTTTAACCCCCTTCAGGACTGTAACACGCTGGTGAAGCAGTATGGGAAATCTATTCAATAGCATATCTATGGATAAATGGAATAATTCAGTTTCTGAGGCTTCTTAACACTAAATTCCATTTCACAAGGCATATGTACATCTCTAAAGTATTACCCAAAAAATCCTCTTAACAGCTTTCATCTCTCTGCTTTCTCCAAGGACTAATCCATACCTACAGAAACAAGGGACCTTTTGTTCAGTTCCAATCTTAGCGCATTTTTTGTTAAATTTTTCCTCTGTAGACGCATAACAGGGTAATATATAATATGGACTCAGAGAAGGAAATACAAAGGCAGGCTTAATCTGAATGCATGAATCTCAACTCTAAGGAGGACTGGATAGGCATGAGGATATTTTCTACCTGTAGTTGATGCAGATCCTCGTATGATAATTTGTTCGTGGCTCTGATTACCTGCTTTGGTTGGCCCTAGAACCACAATGACAGAATAAATTGAATCCGGAGTAATAGTGTTGTCTAAGGTACATCTGTATTAGTAAATTGAATATTTCCAGGACTGATCTCTGGTACCAAGGTGAACTGGCATAGATTGGCCCCAGGCTGGACTCTTGGACTCCTTTCGCCTTCAGAGCAAGGTGTCTGCACCCACAGTGTCTCCTGGAAGCAGTTTCCAGCCCCACTAACCACCCCCCTGCACCGCGATTTGTGTCAGAGTCACTAAACATCAGACAAAAACATCCCAGGGACCACCCTGGGCTCAAGAGAAGAAAAGTCAAACTGCAGCATCAGAGGACGTTCCTGGTCTACCACTATATATATGCCTATGCTAGACAGCGCACCCGTGCCTGGGATAGGTGCTGAGAACAAAGTCCTCATTGTGCGTGCATGACGTGACACAGGCTTATTGTGCAAAATGGAGCATGTTGTTCATGGACTGTTTCTTTCCTTCCCACTGCTCTTTCTTTCAGCTCAACGTGTCTTATCTCACAGGAATCATGTTCTGGCTACTATTAGGGATAAAGACAGTCAGGTAAGCTTGAGGAAAGAGTGCAGGGGCCACTGGTATTCAGATTAAAATACTTCAAGCCCTTATTCCTACCAAGGATTTTTTGTGCGTGTTTCCTGTTCGTTTCAACGCCCTTCCAGACAAACAGGGATTTTCAACAGCTCATTTAACAGCACGTATAATTCACTGATGAGTTACATACCACCCCATCTGTGCCAGCTCACAGAGCATAAGGGCTGGGATAACCCCCAGCTACCAGAGCCCGGCTCACAGTACAACCTCATTCATCTCAACCCCAAGCTTCTGGTTCACACGCCTGTCCTGCCAGCCAACTCAGCAGTTTGTACACACATGCCTATTAAAACCAGAATAAACTGGTCATCTCCAGCTCATTATAACATTGCTTCATATGTTTGGCTTTGTCTTCTTATGGCTGATTTCTGTTTTGGATCCAGGATCTGCCTGGTGTGGGGTCAGTGGTCGGTGTTGACAGACCAGCTAGCATCTTCCCCAGAAGAGCTATGTGTGGAAAATGGTGATTGCTGCTTTTTTACTGAGCTCCAAAGACTTCATGGAATACTTCACCTACCTCATTCCTGGGTGTCCTCTTCCTTCCTCTTTGAAATACATCTTGAATTCTCCCTGTTTGGGGATCGCTCTTCATTCTTTTCTTACGTGCTGCCTCACTCAGTGATGTCTTGAGCCCAATCACGTTTCTTGTTGCAACTGCAAGATAAATAATACTTATATTTTACTCTTTCAGGCTTTAGTCTTTTGGTATTTGTGACAGATTTTATACTCAATCCTGGTTTTAATATGTCAACATTTTAAAATTAATAAAACTTTGGAGATAGAATGGCTTTGTGCATATCCTGTGTGTCACAGTCACCCAGATCAAAGTAAATTATTTTTATTAAAACTTAACCTTGTCTTAAATATGTCTGGGATAAAGGCTATCTCAGAAGTATGTATTCATTCTGTACAGCAATAGCAGGAGAGAGAAAGAGCTGGTTATTTTTCCAGGTACAAAGCAAATGATGCCACAAGACTCTGCTCCCTTCCACAGGGGCACTGTCATTCTTTCCTTTCAAGACACTCCCTGTTGGCTTTGACCTTCTCAAGTGTCTCCTTTTACTGCTCTTTCTCCCTGCTGCCCACTGGAGAAACATTGGAGTAAAGTCTGACCTCAGTGATTCATACAGGGCCACACAATGAATAGGTTTCTTTATGAAGAACCAAAGATGATGACACTGACTCATGTCTCTGTCCCAGTCAGATGGTTGCGGTCCTTCTCCTGATCACTCTGTGGCTAGCTTCAGTGACAAACTTTGGTCCAGTGAATACTCACATGCATGTATTCAAAATCCCGCATGCACATGTGTGTGTACATGCACATGTACACAATTATTCCCCTGCTTGCTGGCTCGCTGTCACTTTCTTCAGGCTAATGCAGAACCAAAAAGTGCAAATTAGAGAAGCAAAAAATTTTCCTGTTGTTTAGATCCTGGCAAATGGTAGATGAGCTCATATTGCAGTTGCAAAGGCTAAGGGCAAGGTAGGGCTGCTAAAGTTAATGCAGCTTCAACAGTCACTCTTTCCTCCTTTGCAGCAAGATAATGAATCAAGAAGAAGGAAGGCCAGGCCATCCCTCTCCTCTTTCCTACAGAGTTCTTTTCCAAAATTCTGGTTGATTAAAACCATCTTTAATTTTAGTGCTACATATATGATATTTGTCCAAAAATGAAAAGAGAAATGAGCTGAACTATCAGAAATACAGTTGGGTGCTAACACTGAGAATATAGGAATGGGACACACAGTGATTAAAAAAAAACCCTCAGCCAAGGCTGATACCCATGTCAGCTGCAGCCCACTTCAAGGTTCTGCCCAAGTTAACACTGTAGAAGTTGCAATGCCCCAAGGCCTTAAGCAATGAATGCATTCTGGCTTCAAAAGGAGACTTGAAACTCTCCAAAAAGAGAGTGGTTCACTTAAAAGATGTGGTTTGAAGAACTAATTCACCATGCATTAGAGACAACACAAGGACGTAAGCTTTTGGCCAAGACATCTAATAAGCTACAAGTCTGGAGGAAGTGGGAGGGTAAAGTAGCACCATAGTGGGTGGCTGATTATATCCATGAATTTATAGCCCTTGCGCTTTGGATCTCTTTCGCTTCAGCCATTGTAGCAAAATGTGATTCATCATGGGAAAGCAGAGTGACAGTTCAGTCTGAGAAATTTTAAAAAGTGAGATTTGAAAAGCTTCATTAAAGAAATGACGGGGATGGGGGGTGGGGAGCTTCCTAAGAAAACTTTGTAACAGATTTTGCTTTCTAATATAAATCTCTATTAAATTAAATGAGCATGAACTTTGCACAGAAATAAGGCATTACGTCTCATGAGATTTCATCTACCTGTCATTACAGTCAATGAAAGAACTTCCATTAATCAAAAAAGAGAAATATTTTCATCTAATCACTGAAGGAACCTAAGGACCCATCATCTTTTTCAAGTTTGGTTTAATTCATATGCTTTTCTTTCCATCAGTCTTTCCATTACCTACATGCCTCACGAATGCAAAGGAAACTGTTTCTGTAAAAGAGCTGGCAAAAATTAAACGTTTCCAGCTTGCTGGAAATAGTTGGTTTCAAAATTAAATTTCTATGCAATCCTCACTATTGTGTTTTCCTCATTCTCTGCGTACCTAACTCAGGCACTGAGGATCTACTTTGCAAAAAATGCCCAGTATGTCCAGTTGTGTCTTAAGTCAATAGCAAGCTGTACTTCAGGCACAGGAGTTGTATGACTCTTAGTGCTCAGAAAATCAAGGATTTTCTGTATCTTCAAGTACTTCATAAGGGATGTCCAGAATGAATGTATATGCTAGATTTTAATCCCAGTCCTCTACCTCTAAATAGAGGTGTTGACAAAACAGATTACTTTTATATTTGCGTGTGGGTGTGTGTCTGTGTGCAAGTGTAGTGATAAATGCCATAGAAGAGCAAGAAGTATATCATCAGACATATGATCACTAACCAAAAATGTGGGGGAAAGAAGTTTTTGTTAATTTATTCAATGTTTTATGAAGTCACTGAAGAGATTTGCTCCAAATTAAAAATAGCATGCTAATTTGTCAGTGAGGACTGAGTTCACATGTGTACAAATGAGGAGGATGAATGAAAAGTTAACAGGAAAATTAAACCCGAACTGTCACTAAATTCTGAGTGCTTGAATTTGCAGTCTTAATGTTGATTTAGTGTACATTTTTGCATGTAAAAGTTCTTGAGTATTAAACCAATGGCACCAAATGTAGCTTCATATCTAGACTACAAGTCATTTGTCAGACTCTTTTCCCCAGAAAAACTTAATAGAAAATGTGAGTCGCAGGAAATTACATAAGAAGAGCCATATAGAAAATATATTGCTAATATAAGACTTCACTTTCTCAAACATTGGCAAGTCACTTAGATCTGCATCTTGGTACTGGCCTGCGTTGAGCTGTGTGTATGTGTCATGAGCGATGTGCTGACACTACTCAGGAGACCTCCAGAAGGTGAAAGCTGTTACAAAATGAATTAAAACATTTTAGACAGTGAAGGAACAGACCACTATCTCGAACACTGCAAAATTAAAGTACTATTTGTATGGTATCTTGAACAACGGAGCCTCAGTCTTGCAGTCATAATAAAAATGATGACTGGTTTGTTCCCAAAAGGAGAGCTTTGCAAATGCACTCACTTTCCAAGGAAAAGCTGAGGGAGCAGACATGTTCCTACAAGACGCTCATAAGCCTCACAATCCATTGCTGAAGGTGCTTCGACTCTCCCAGAATCAGGCCTGGGTTGGCAGCTCCCTTGAGAAAAATTGTATCACTGATATCTAGTGAATATAATTTGATGATGATGTCAAAGACAAGTCAGCTCTTGTCACAGTCACCCTTGCATCTACGGGCTTTTCAACAGGAATGTTGTAAAGTTTGGCGCTTTTTTCCCTCCTCTTCTAAGGCTATTCCAGACCTGTTCTGTGCAGTTATTCTGTGCTGCTCTGAGTCAGAAATACTCAGCTCAGCAGTTGGGAGCATGTTTGGCATTTGTATAGATTTATGTCATGTATTCTTTTCAAGTAAAACCACAGGAATGTAGGCGTGAAGATGACAGGAGGAAAAAAGCTGACCAGGAGTTGTTATTAGACTGTAACTTGCCAGGCTGCTGTAGAAGAAACACAACACATATTGACTCCTTAGGGATATCACCTTTCAACCTCTCACCCTCTCCTGAAGCACTTGTACTAATAGACATTAGCTTGTGGAGATGAGTGAAACAGCTACTATCCCCCTGTGCCTTGCCTGAGCTTTCCAATGCACTCCAAAGTCAAAGCCTATAGCTATTGGCAAAACTATTTTAAATTTCCTTCCTGCACTGTTTTAAAATGGAATCTCAATATGAGATTTGAGGAGATGTAAAGGCACCTACTGTTGAAGGGTATGATGAATACAGAAGTCTTTCTATGACTGATTGATAATCATCTTTTTCTGGCTCTCATGCTCTTATCTTTAGGGGATGAGGAATTTGCAGCTGGAACCCTAGCCAGCATATAGGTGGGATCACTAATGGAGTCAGAGCTGGTTCAGAACTTCTTTGCACTGGTGAAATGTGGGTAAGAAGGACCTTTGAAAGGCTGCAAGGAGCAACTTCACCCAAGGAAAGCCAAACAACTTTTTTGAACTAGCAGACGTTAAAGCTTCCAAGAAAGCCACAGAATTCCTATGGTAATGGATTAGAACGACCTCAAAACAGGAAGATGCTTATGCCTTTGAGTCCTCCCTTCTATTCTAGCAGGAATTTCTGGGTGAAGGACTAGGCAGGAAACCAGACTGGAGGACCTTAGTTTTGCCTTTGGTCTCCAGAACTACAGATTGTCAAAAGTCGGTCTTATCTAAATATTTCCAGTGAGATTAGTTTGCAGTCATGCTTACAGCACCATGGAGTAACAGCTGTCGTCATAAGAGCATACACATAGTCATTCCTCCTAAGACTCAGCCTAATCCCATATCTACTGACATCTGTGGCAAACAGTGCAAAAACAGATGCCCAGGGAAAAAAGAAAACAGGGCAAGCACGTATAAGTTCCCCCAAGCATTCTCCCAGCTTTTGATTATTTCAGGGATTCTTAAGCTTGATATGCTTTGTCTACTCATAATCCCCAAAGGATCTCTTCCTTGTCCTCGTCCTGTCTTCCCTTAAGCCCACGTAAACTCTTTCATCCACACAGTCCTTTAACTATGATTTGCACAGGTCTACCACCCATTGTCAACAAAACTTACCTGCTTGTTTTGAACGGCTCCTAACACCATTGAATGGCCCTTAATTCTTCAAATGGAAACCCATATGAACTTGCCTGATCAACAAGAGGCATTTTCATCAGGTTCCCAATGGACATCATAAGCAGAAACTACTTATCACCATAATGTGACTGTGTCCTGATGTCATGCTCTCTCAGCTTATGCTCTGAGCTGTGTTCCTCACTGTGCTGATTCTTTATGTCTTACTTTAAAGCAGGAGAAGGAGGAGGGGAATTGTGTCCTCTTATGACAGATCATGTGCTTCACTGAGTAATGTACGTGGAGGACAGGGAGAATTTATCTCCCCCTCTTTTTTCCTGTTCTGTTTACAATCAGCCTACTTTAGTCAGTAGGAGAAATCTGAAAGAGGCAGTTTCTTACCATGAAAGTGACTCCCAAGCAGTCTGGGTTGTGGTTAAACTGCCTCCCACACACTAACAAGCAGTGAATCAAAGCAAACAAGAAAAACTTTTCCCTAAAAATGTAGTATTTCAACAAACGAGCTATAACGCTGCCAGACACAGGACTGTGGATTTGGACCAGACTGGACGTACCCCTAGCCCAGCAAATGGAGAGTCCTACATTCCTGAGAGGAAACTAGCAGTCAGATGTGGGATTATCTGCTCTACTCCTCTGCATTGCGGTTTCCATTCTAATCTCAGTTTGTTAGAGAGTGACTCCATCCCTGCCACATGCATTACGATATCCCACTGAAAAATGTTATTAGCCTGAACTGCTCTGCCTTTGAAAGTCCTCAGTATCTGTAAAAGTCTAATCCCCTTTCACTCCTTGCTGAGTTGCTGTCCTGGGAACCTCCTACTGCCATTCTGAATTAAAAAACTACAGGGGTTTATTGGTTTTGACACACTTTTGCTTTGTTGAACATCCCCCTGCTCTTGTGCTTTACAACAGGCAAAACCCAGAAGCTGCTAATTTACTTTGTCAAGGCCTTCTGCTGGCTGTGATTCCCTCCCAGCACACCATGCACATGGGTGAGGGGTGCAACCCCAGCAGTGTGGTTCTCACCACCCTCACTGCCCTGCCCTGCCTGAGCATGAGAATACTGTGTTCAGTTTTGGCCCCTCAGTACAACAAAGACATTGAGGTGCTGGAGCGTGTCCAGAGAAGGGCAACAAGGTTGGTGAAGGGTCTAGAAAACAAGTCTTATGAGGAGCGGCTGAGAGAACTGGGGCTGTTTAGCTTGGAGAAGAGGAGGCTGAGGGGAGACCTTCTCGCTCTCTACAACTACCTGAAAGGAGGTTGTAGGGAAGCGGGTGTTGGACTCTTCTCCCAAGAAACCAGCGATAGGACGAGAGGAAATGGCCTCGAGTTGCATCAGGGGAGGTTTAGATTAGATATCAGGAAAAATTTCTTTACCAAAAGAGTGGTCAAGCATTGGAACAGGCTCCCCAGAGAGGTGGTGGAGTCGTCAACCCTGGAGGCGTTCAAAAAAGGTGTAGGTGCAGCACTCCAGGGCCTGGTTTAGGAGGCATGGTGGTGGTGGGTTAACAGTTGGACCTCATGATCTTAGAGGTCTTTTCCAAACTTAATGATCCTATCATTCTATGATTCTGTGATGAGAAAACCCGAAAGCAGGGGACCACTATGAAAAGAAATGTGAAGAATATCTTTTGCTTGGTCTGAAACACCCCTGGTCAATGGGGTGGGAAGCTGAAGAGGACAGAGGCCTTTCTGCCTGCCTCCCTCCTCCTGAAAAACACTTCAGCTGGGAGACGGACAGCCAGCACAGCTATTAGGTGGCTGTCAATCCCCATGAATGAGTTGACAGGTTGGAGAGGTGCATCTCCAAAACTGACAGCTTCTGAAGGCGCAACATGTTGCAGGAGATGAAACAGGGTGAGGAGCCGATGAAAGGCAGTACCAGGCTCTCCAAGCTGTGTGACAGCACCTAGTCCCTCCCGGCGGTGGGGCTGGCTGCAGATTCCATCACAGCATGGCTTTATTGCAGGAGAAACTCACCTCGAAGGTGTGGGCATGTGTTTGGTGTAGGCATGTCCAGAAGTATCCTTACACTGTCAACCTACAAAAGGTCCAGTCCAGACCTGTAAGAATGCTTGAGCAGCGATCTTTAATGGCTGCATTTGTGCATAGTCCTTTGGTGGGTGTCCATGCCCAGGTGCTGGCAGGGGAGCTGCAGGGCGGCCTCTGTGAGGGGAGGCCGGGGCTGCCCCGTGCCGGACACAGCCGGTCCCAGCCGGTGCCAGCCGGCTCCAAGGGCCCCAGGGCAGGACACAGCTGAGCCCCTCAGCCAAGCCGGGGGCGCCGGGGGGAAAACGGGTTTCAGCAAGGGCCAAAGGCGGCACAGGCAGAGGAGGAGGAAGCCGAGGAGGGAGCAGCAGCGGAGGGACCCCGAGGCCGGAGGAGGAGGAGGAGGGCGGGAGGGGCTGCAGGCCCGGAGCAGGGATCCCCTGCAGCCCTGCAGAGACCCCGCTGGAGCAGAGACCCACCCTGCAGCCCGGGGAGGGCCCCACGCCGCAGCGGGGGGAGATTTCCTGCGGGAGCCGCGGCCGTGGAGAGCCCGGGCGGGAGCAGGTTGTCCCTGAGGGACTGCAGCCCGGGGAAGGGCCCGCGCTGGAGCGGGGAGACGTGTGGGGAGGGAGGAGCGGCCGAGAGGGGCTGTGATGGACTGACCGCAACCCCCATCCCCACCCCTGCGCCCTCGGGGAAGAGGAGTCGGGAGTGAGGGGGTGAAGGTGGGAAGGGGGAAAAGTTTGAGGTGAGGGGGAAGGTGTTTTAATTTTTGTCTTTGTTTCTCACTATCCAGTTCTATTTTTATTTGGCAATAAATTAAATTAATTTCCCTCAGGTCAAATCTGGTTGGTCTGTGATGGTAAATGGTGAGTGATCTCCCTGTCTTTATCTCGACCCATGAGTTTTCTCATCCTATTTTCTCCCCCTGTCCTGTTGAGGCAGAGTTAGTGAGCGGCTGGGTGGGAGTTTGGCCTTTCACCAAGGCTAAACAAACAGAAGTCCATAGGTTTTAGCAAGCTTTTCCAAAGTCTGTGGAAGATAATAGCACTACAAAAAGGCCCCTCCATCTGAGGTCCTTGCACAATTCAGGAAAGTCAACATTATGCCACTGATGTCAGCAGAGTTACATTCGATTGACCCCAATATGAATTCAAAATCATTCCACTAGATTTTGTCTTCAGCAGGCAGCACACAAATATGAAATGAAAATAAAATGACCAGATTGCTAACAGACTGAAACTGTGGCAGGAACAGCTTAGAATAGATTTACTGAGGAGTGTTTTCAGTCTGAAGATAACTGGGTGATGGGCCAGATCAGTGATTTCTAAAGAAGTGGCAAATGAAAAGCTGGAAAAAGGAGTATTTGGGGGCATAACTGCTGAAAAATAAACATGGAGAAGCTAGTTTTCCCTAGGTAGGCTTTCTTTCTAATTTGTTTCTGTTTTCTTTACCCATCCATGTTTTATGGAAAAACACTTTCAGCACAGGCATCCTGCAACTCCAGAACATTTCCTGCCACCCTTTTTGACACAGTTAGCTAAAACAGTGTGGTCTTCTGTATTTTTTCAATTAGGAAAAACTGCTGACAGAGGCAAATGCCTCTTTATTTAAAGAAACATGGCACAATTTCCATGATTGTGATAATTTCTTTCCTCAAATTCTCCCCAGCACTACCCCCCGCCAGCCCCTGCCAAGTTGTCTCTGAGTCCCAGTGTTTCTTCCTCCTGAATCTGATACTTCTCTTCTGGCTGTTCTCTCCACTTCTATCATCTTTTGGCTTCTTAGAGACCCAAAAACCTTACTGAAAAATAGAGAATTGATCCTCATTGTTCATGTATGCTTTACAAGGGTCTTTGCTTGGGCCAATGCTTTATGCCTGTGCTTGAAGTAAAACTGCTGTCATTGCTGCTAACTAGCTCCATAAAGAAGCCTTATGAAATCTTAAAATCCTTGAAAGAAGAGCAGTGGTTATACTTAATCTGTAGCATTATTCTTTCTTGTCTTCTTTTTCTTTTTTTTTTTTTTTACACAGTCTTAAGGTGCACACATTATGCATCAGAACATAATTAACTTCCTATTCCTCTTAGCACTTAAAATATAGCTGTTGCGACTGGCTGGCCTACCTCCAAGTGCTTCAGTGATATTATTCGCCTACCCAGGAGCATCTTGAAAATTTGATTGCAATTAATGATTTCATAGAAATGGTTCTTACCTTGTTAATGGTTGTCTTGTTCAGCATTCACACAGATCCCAGGGGCCTGCCCATGGTCTGCATCACTCAGTAGCTGACTACTAACTGCTATACTCAGGACAGATAGGTTTTCTTATCCACCAAAAAAAAGAAAATAATAATTTAACTATCATCAACAATAATATAACAAAAAATGTCAAACTCTCTCAAAATCAGTAGTTTACTAACTGCACAAGTTCATGAATAGACTGTGGAAGTCATTGCCTGTGGAGGCTGAAGTTGACCTGGGTTCAAAAGAAAATTAGACAAAGACTATTGGACACAAAGATGTGCCTCCACTTCAGGAACTCCCTGCCCTGCAGGTCACTAGAAGATTGGAGAATACTCCTTATATTTGCCATATTCTTTACTCTGCACTTAGTATCTGCTACTGGTCAGTGCCATGAGAGGCTGTTGGGATAGACAGACTTTTATTTGGATGTAGTATGGTGACTTTTCATATTTAGGTAATGTGAACTAACATGTCTGACCCTATAGCTACAGCGGTGAACTAAAGAGGGCCACTGCAAAACTCAAGAATTGTTGTGCAGTCGTCTGTTTGCTGGACAGTAAAAGGTTAGCCTGAAAACAGCAGACAGATAAAGCAAAGACCTCACACACAGAGTGTGACTTGCCATGGAGCCATCACTGGAAAGACAAGGCTAAGGATTCTGGCATTAGAGAGTGTCTGTAACCCAAAACTCTCCTGGGTTTTCAGTTCATGAATGACAGGTCTGTAGCTGGGGAAAAAAAACACCCCTAAAACTACATTTGCAAGAAAGTGTTTACTAGCCCCCTTTTGGCAATGGAAAAAAAATTGGTTTCTGGACAGTTGCAGCCAACACTGCTATCTTGGAAATAAATGAAACTTTTTATATCCTTCTCCATTCCAGCTGTATTGACATATTGTTTTTGTTGGCACTCCCAGCACATATGACTGAGATCTTGTAAGTACACCCTGCTAATACCTCCTGAGAGGTGTCCCTGGATGAGTTTAGCTTTGTGCCTACTGTCAGAGGATCTCCAAATGAGAGCCTCTGGTTAACTCTATCATGTCCTCATGCTCCAGCAGGATATCCACTCAATGTCTTTTGGACATCTTTGCAGAGTAGCACTGTCATACTAGTTGTTCACCTCATAACTTTCTTATAAAATTTTAACTTTTTAAAACTTCCTTTTAATCTCTGTGCCCATCTTTCCCCAGGGGAGCTGGTGTGTTAGCCAGGGTTTCAACTTTGCTGTAATTTACCTGTAACCTTGTTGTGCTAATTACAGTCCCAGGTAAGTCACATCTGACATGAGGAACTTGCAGTAGCCACCATTGTTCTGGGACTCTCCTGATCTTCTCAGAGGCTTTGCTAATACTGTCTACTATTTTTCCACAGCTTAAAATTTTGCCCAGAAAATCTCAAAACCTGTTTTAGTGTCAAGAATGTGTTATATTTTCCTGTGAAATGCTTTAGGTGCGTAGCACAGTCCAACTCACAATGTCTCCCAAAGGGTCACATAGTGTTCACAAATGTATGCTCTGTTTTTCTTAGGGAACCTGCCAGAACTCTGCTGACGCATCAAGCATAGAAAAATATTTGATTTCAGCATTCTCTCCTGGAATTTCTCCCCAGGTAGGGAGAAGAAAGTGACTTCTTGTTATAAATGTATTTAGTTCTTTGGGGTCTGTACTAATGGGACATTTTGCACTTGTTTGTTTGGAGAAGCTTTCAAATGACCAAGAGTTCACCAGCTTTGCTGATTTTATTTTTTTCAACTGTTGTGAGCCCTACAGCAATAAACCAATTAAGTTCCTCTGCTAGCCTCTGCCTTAGGACAAAAACCGTGATAATGAGTTTAATAGGTGGGACGGCTGTGGTCTTTCACTTTAGCTCTGTACTCTGTCAACAGCTTCCCTATCCCAAGGATGCTTCTTCAGTGCTGTTGGTCCCTTGCCCTTCCAGAGGATGAAACAAAGGACTTCCCATGTTTCTTGCCTATGTGATTTCTGTATAAACTCCCTTAATGGGAAATGAGTTTACTATTGTATAACCTAAGCTTAACTCATTTACTTGCTAGAACTTTTGTTTGTCCTCTTTGTCCTGCTAGCATTACTGTTGCTTGACCTCACTTTAGGTTGTGTATTCAACTTAGAATTAATAACTGTCACTTACTTTCTGATGTGACACGCCTCACTCCCCACACTCCTGTAGTCTCATGACAAATTATGTCCAAGTTAAATGAAAACTATCAAAATCATCAATCTGCTCCAATCATCTACTGTGAGAAACAAGATGAAGCTTGTAAACTCTATAGATAAGGGAAATCACAAAAGATTCATGCATATGAGGACAAAGAAGGACAATCCCAGCAGATTTCTGGCCTCTTTCCCTGTATGTCTATTGAAGCAAAAACTAACTCAACAGATTATGTTCATGTCAGTTATGTGTCAGCTTTTGATGCCATACTGAATGGATCATGGGACCATATCAGAAATACCTAGGGAGGGGTGAGCCTGAGCTCGGCAACAGTAGTACTAACAGGGTAAGAAAACTGGATATGACAAAGGAAACAAAAGAGGCTATCATGACTGTGCTCTTTACAGAGACTCTGTTGATATCCTATGTACCATAAGTCCTCCTTCAAACAATAATACGAAGATGCAGCTTTGAAGGGACAAGCAGGTGACAAGTAGAGCTAAGAGGGAGCATCTAAGTAGTGAGAAAAGTTGAGGTGGTGTGTAGAGATGGTTTTAAGGCATCAAACAATGGAGTCAAATTTGAAGTGGCAAGCAAAGCTGAAACACATGTTGATTGTTTTGAAGTAGCGTGCAGAAATAAGAAAGTGAACAGGCAAGTTTAAAGTGTCAAGCAGAACTGAAACAGCTTAGGCTGGAGGTGCGGAAAGCAGTAGTTTTGTTGAACGACTCCTGTGGAGGCATATTGCTACCCAACATCAGAGCAGTGTCCATTCATCTGGGTTAGCCAGAGGGTATCCAGGGAATCCTGGGATTTGTATATCCTCTATGCCAGCAGATGGACCTCCTACAGAAGTTGAACTCATATGACCCTGGATAAATTAGTGTGAGTTAAGAATAACAGGGAAAAAATAGCATCTATTTAAATATTACACTTAAATTTTGCACTTCTATTCAAATATGCACTTCCTCCTGAGCCACTGACAGTTTGAGGGAAGGGCTCAGGTCAGACCCTTGCCGAGACATCCTGGAAGGAGCTTCTTATACATGCTGCCCTTTCCAAGCTTATTTTGTTATGTCTCCTAAAACAAAGTTATTGTTTCAAGTGTCTGGGCTCCCTATTTCTACGTTCAGGTCCTGGAGAGATGCTTGTGTTACTGTTTACTTTTCCTTTTTTTCCCTCCAAAGGAACCCAACAGTTTTGTGATCAAGAGCACCTGACAGCTGGGTCACATTCAGATTGTGTTCCATTTGACAGGACCACATTGCTCACACAGGCAGAATGAATACCTGCTCACACATTCTCCATCTGTACTCTACATTTTCAGAGATTTTTATGTTTCATTATATCAATTGCCCAACATGTGGGCAGCTTAATGTATTTTAGGCTGGAGAATCTTCTTAATAAATACTTCTTGGGGTCCCAAGCTGTTGAACTGCAGAGCTTTTCCAGGTGTTACCTAACTTCTACAGCCAGGCCAAAAGGAAGGTAGTTTTGGACACATTGGGAACTTTCAGTTATACCTGCATCTGTGTTCCCTACAGAACCTCATGCTAATACTTCTTTTTATTCCTATACCTGCTTGGGTTTCTTCAAAGGAAGTGAAGTCAGTTAATGTGCCTGGGTGTTTATTTGGTGTATTTTCGATTATGATGAAATTTATAGATGCACACAGGAAAGTTGAAGGCTAGCAGAAGTGCATAAAGAAAATTCACTGCTGAGTTTCTGTGGTAACATAGGGTAAGCTGCACCCATCCCATTCCATCATCTTTCCCCTCTGTATTATTTTAGGAAACCAAGCAATGTCATTGCTATGAAAAGGCTTTGGTATTGGAACTGGAAAATGGGACAGCAGTCATTAAGAATTCCTTTATTTTTGTGTGTGAAACACCCTGAAAGACACTGCCTGATAGTTACCCACTGCCTTTTTATCTGTAGTTAATGCCTGTGTGAGACAAGGAGCAAATTTCTCACAGAACTTTGCTCTCTCTAATTTATGAAAAGCAATGGCTCTTAATGTCGTTCATCTTAATGGGTCGAACACCTCCATTACAAGGATAAACAGAACTGCTGTTCCCCAAAGCTGAGCCCAATGCTGTAAATTTTTGAGTCATGTCTGGTCCTCCATGGCTAAAAGAACAATGGAGACAATGTCACCTCCCAAAGAAGGTGAAAACACGAGAACTACATGAAAATGCCTTTAGGACATAACTTTGAAGTCTGACTGTGGGAAGACATACTTTACAGACACATGGAGGGTAGTGCCCATGTCAAAGTGTCCAGAGCAGCTGACTTCACTTATTAACAGCAGAATGGGGTGTCAAAATATCCATTGATTCCCAAGTAGCAAGACAACTTAATATAAGCATCCAAAGAGAAAGAGATTGTTAGGAAGATTGTCTGCTAGAAATGTATCAGCATAGAGGTAGAGAGTGTTGAACTACACAACTTTTTAGGTAAGCTATTGAAACTGGTTGGTTTGGGTTCAAAAGGCTAGGGACTAAACAACTGCTAAATAGTAAGCATTTGCCAAAGTTGTCTCATAATCCATTTACAAACACCAGATAGGTGGTGCCTGAAACTAGCAAATACGAAGTGTCACCTTGTGTGAGTACTGTGAGCCTCAACAAACAACAATGATTTATAGGCAGCTCTGCAGCGACTGCCACAGTGTTCTTCAAGTGCCTCAAAGAACACTTCTTAAATTCTAGGCATATTACCCCATTTTAAAGCTGATTGGAAGAACTCATGTTTCTGGCCAGCTGTGGGTGTGACTTTTGTTCTTCACCAGACCCATACTGATTCTTATATCTTCTCTCTACCCAAAATTCCTTTCCCTACTTTTTCTCCTGATCTGCACATCCATACTTCAACTTGCAAAGTGGGATCAGCCCTCCACAAGAACCAATGAACCTCAGTGCAATGGCATCTGGTGTTTGAGCCTGCCTGAGTCTTTCTATCTGGAGGTGAGGAGGCAGAGCAGGCCTCTTGTCCAAATGCCACTATGCTGGCTGGGAGTGTGGTCATCACATGTGTGGAAATGCCTCTGGAATGTGGGTAGCTGCAAATCTCTGTTGTTTAAGGTGTTCCGCACGTGAGCAATGGGAAAGCTAGGCAGAGATCAAACAAAGTTCACAGGATCTTTAATTTCCCAGTGATTCCAGTGTGCAGTTAGGAACTTAGAAAGGTCCCATAGCCAGCCTACTGGGCCAGGTCACAACCCTAACTAGTCACCACATACTACAGTCTCCTGTGCATTCACACAACAGATATCCACAGTCCCTGCCTCAGTCCTTGTGCTTCTGATGGAGGGAAGTGTCTCCAGTGCTACATGTGATAAAAATCTTATTTTCAAGTTCGTGAAATTATAAAATACATAATGTAATTCCAGTTTTCACATGTTTGAAAGCAGCGTATTGGCCTGGTTTAGGTACTTCTAGAAACTTTAGCTATACTTACGCTTTTAAAATAAACGGGGTACACAGCTGGAAGTCTGGTTTAGACTGGGTAATTGCTAGGTTGCTCCCTGGCACAGCTTCCACCCCTGTCTCAGGCAAGGCCTGGACACAGCTTGGGGGACAGCAGGAGCCGGGACTGTTCCCAAAAAGCAGGTTGAATGCAGCCACCCTCTTTTGGAAAGTAAGAGACTCCAGATGTTCCAACAGGAGATTTACCATGTCTCTTGCTTCAATCTCTTTTGCACCATTTACTAGCAAAAATGAAATCTTAGGGTGCATTGGGAACCTGGAGGGAAGACTGAATGTCTAACACATGCAATTTGATTTTGCTCTCTCAGTGCTGATGCTCATAAGAGGAAGAACCCTGGAGAACTAAATATGTTTTCATCTGCTTGAGATCAGTCTCAGAAAGCTGTTATAAGTAGGTCATTATTATCACCACTCTTTTAGGGAGGTCTCTATTTACTTGGGGTGACCTCCTCCTTCAGTGTGTTATGTATGTTACTGGGTGCCTTGCTTTTAAAACAAAGTGAGGAAGAATTAAGCTTTTTCAGTATCCTTGCAAATGTCCTGAGCAAAGTGCTTGAACATGAAAGCACTATGTCAGTGAACGTGATGTGAAAACACTGCTTGAATTATATCCAGAAATCCTCTTACACTTGTGTAATATTATTTCCTTATTGGGAATAAAGGAAGCAAAGGAGGTACATAGGGGAGAAGAAAGTAGTAAGAGGGAAATACTAAACAATGTATGAGAAATTTTCCTTTAGGCTGAAAGGAGAGGAAGTGAGCTTAAAAACTGAGCCACCTTTGAGAAAAAAGGTGGGTTTGTACTACAGAAGAGAAAGAAAAACAGGGTTAATGAATTCTTAAATGCTTTTGAGATGCGATGGTGCTGCCTGATGCAGTTACTTTCCCTGAGACCTGCAGTGGTTCAGTTCCTTCCTGCCATGGCTGGAAAAAGAGCCAGACTCCCAGAGATCCGCATTCTTGGCATTGGCGGTATCTCTTCCTAAATGCTTTTGTCAAAACCATGTCTTGATCATATCCTCTCTTTTTGTGCTGTATTGCTGTTGCTACTCTACTTCAAAGAGTATTGGCATGTGCTATTGCAGGAATTTTCAGTGAATGTATAGAGTTAGCACCTAATTTTATCCTCTCAAAGACAATGGCACCTTTCCCATTACTAGGGCAGAAGATATAAATACCTGTTGAATACACTGCCTGACATCTCAGTGCTCCAAAATCTGCTATGTTCATTGTCAAGTTTATCTGAGGTCCTGCAAGAAGCAGGTCATCATAAAATTGGTCCTATTAACAATACAGAAACATTGATCCAAGTTCATGTCTGGATTTCAGACTCCTTAGTATCTTGAAAGGTAAATTTCTGAGTTGTTCTGAAATCAGAATGTTAGTTCAACTTCACATCCCTGCCCCTGGGTAATGAATTCTAATAACTGCAACAAAAGTCGCATTCCATATGCTGCCTCTACAATATTATTGAGTGTAGTTTTATTATTCCTTATTAAACGAGAAACACCTTACTGTAAAACAGTACTGTTGTTGGACTACAAGATCACTGAAAATGCAACAAGCAAAGTTCATCCAGTCATGACGTTCAGATACAGATCTAGCAAATAGTCCTGACAGCTACGTCCAGAAGGTATTGGCAGCAACTCCCAACGTTTTTTGCAGTCACATCAGTAGGAAGAACTATTATTTTCCTCTTACAGATCAGGTAGAGAAGGTTTTGGTGTTTTACACAAAACTGCAGTCATGGGAGGGACAAGAAGAAGAATTAGCCTAACTTTCCTGTGGTGAAGGTAAACACAACAGCAAGAAAGGCAGTCTTCTTAGATTTTCTGTTTTGTAGCAAGATAAAAATGCAGATCTAGCTAAATAGGAACGTTTTCCCCACAGCGTCTCCTCTTCCACTGTGTTGGTGAATATGTTTCCTTTTCTCAAGTACATGGAATAAAGATGACAGGTAACAGTTTTGTAAGTCTCTATTCTGTTCTTCCAGATCCGTAACTCTGTGCCTGGAAAGTGACAGTGTCAGTAACTTTTTTCCCTCCTCTTTTGTGCTCATTTAAGCAATTTTTAAAAAATACCATCTTGAAAGATCAGTTGCGAATTTTATTTACACTTACCTGTTTGATTAGTCCTCCTAAATGCAGGAATGCCTTATTTAAATAGAATTTATTGTGTTTGCTGTTCTCTGTTCTTCCTAAATTAATTCTTTCTACTTTTCTCGGAAGAGATTTTTGCCAACTTGCTTCTAAATCTTTAATAAAGGTGTACCCATTATATTCAGGTGGCTTTTCCACCTAAAACCGTTAGCTTGTCTACTGTGACACATTTCTGAATATTAAAATGAAGGTAAGACTGGAGCTGATCAAACTATGCCTAGAAAATAGACATTGCACCCTGCTGGAAGCATGAATGCTGATTTTTCATCAATTTGCCTACTAAAGGTGAAGACATATTAAAAAGCAACAGGACATAAAAATAGCAGCAACTTTTTTATTTGTAGCCGCGCGTCCACCTTCCTGATTGTAACTTTGCACATCATCCCTTATCTAAACATGGAAGGAATGCAAAGCTTCCCTCTGGGGAGAAGGGAGAATGATGGGCAGAGACCAAGGACTGCCTCTGAAAAATGTCTCCAGGCTTTCATTCTAAATAGTCTTCTCCTGCCTAATGGCTGGTAGTGAGCCATGTTTGTTAACACAGTTCACCTTGAACATCCAGTGGTGATTCAGGTGTAGCAAAACTGAAATCTTTCCTGCAGTGTGACAGCATGGCTTTCTGCTGGCTTCTGAAGTGGCAGAACAGCCTGTGCAGACAAGATCTTATTTCAAGGCCTCCTGTTGCTACGTGACACAAAAGAAAATTTTGTGATTTCTTCCCTTGAGCAGTTCCTTGCTTTCTCTCTGTTTATACAGTAAGTTTGAAAGACACAGGAAACCTGGCGTGGATGGGCTTGGAATGTACGTGCTACCAAAGGTCACTTCACTACTGACACAACAGGATGTAAAGGTACCTTAATACACCATTATTTTTACTCATTATTTAATTCTGTAGTGCTAATGATGCAATTACTTGCAATTATATGTATTTAGACCTCTGCATCAAAATGTGGTAGCATCGTCAGCTTCCCTCATACAAGCAGTTCTAACAATAACTTAGATCAAACAATACAACTGCACAGAAACTTTGCTTTTCATCTTCTTTTCGGATATGTGTTGTCATTCTGTGCCAGGAGGTGGTGCCGCAGAGCAGGAAACAGTTTAGGTACGGTCTGGCATGCACACCTTGCAAGGTTAAGAGGTTAGGACATGGTTTTGCCTTGTTCCAAAGTGTATTCAGGATTTTAGCCGAAGCCTGACACAATTCAAATATCCCAGGACAGAAAGCAAATATTTGTTTGCTCTTTCATTTGTATTCCCTTCACACTAATGTTTTGGTTTTAGTTAGACATTTTATTAGAGAAGGATTCCCAGCTTTCTTCTACACAATGAAATCTCCCCCATCTCTCCATCATAAACTGACTTTATACAGACATGAGAGATCTGTGACATGATCCATCTCCCTTACTTTTTCTCCCTCCCTTGTTACTTCCCTGCTTACAGCTCTTGTTTTTTTCTGAAATAGAAAAGGTTTACGTCATCTGAAGCAGGTTGAGGAACAGCATGAGCACTGCTTTACCACTGCTCTCCTAAACAGTTTCTGTTGTTATCTTTCCTCATTTGCCTGGGTCAAGACTGCTTACAAGAGAAGTGTGATGCTGCACAAAGCAGAATGAAGTGTGCAAGTCAAAGGCTAAGAGACATTTCATATCCTCAGTGCTTGATAACATCATGAGATATTTGCAACACAAAACGGACATTTGTTATTTCTGCAGAGATCCTGTAACTGCATGTAGCTGTGTACAGAGAGAGTGACTCCTCGGTAAACCTCTAAAGAATTCCTTCCTGAAAGATATGTTCCTCCTTCTAAGTCACACAAGAATGGATAAAACACTACTTTGAACAATTTTAGCTTAAGTGTGCTTTACAGGATCAGTTGCCACTAAGGCAAGCGGATATTAGTATGTTCCTGAACCTACAGATGTGGCTTTAACCGCTACCCTTGTTTAATGTTTCAAAGTCATATATTTTCAAATGAGCTGGTTTTCAAACCGGTTCCCCTACTTCCTGTTTTCAGTATCTTGGTTATGAACTTGATTTGACCTTGTTGCTATCTTCATTCTGTTGCAGGGCAACCTGTTGGCTCTGGGTTTTTTCCAAATACGTGTTTCCTCTGTCCCACTTCCCCCATGTCAGACTCACTCATGGACATTCATACTCTTTCTAGGTCTTCCTAGCATCTAGACTTTGCATTGCATTTCACAATATGCTTTCTGTTTACTACCACTCTTCTTAAGTTTTGCTTCATCCAGTGCCTTGAGTCTGTAGCTCATACATTTAGCTAGCCTAACTGTTGCATTTTCCCATCAGGTTGTGAGGTCTTTGCTGCCAGACTTGGACCTGCTCAGCTGTGCAGCATGACCCTTTCACACATTTGTTTTCTACAAACTATCTTAAAACTGAGCCTTACCCGTATAAAAAGTCCCTGGCTAGTCAGAGAAATGCCTTTACTCCTCAGGAAGAGGTATGCCTCCATCTCAGGCTACCTCTGAGGTCTGATGGAAAGATCGCTTACTCCCTTTCAACAGGTTACCGTCTTGCATGCACTACACATCCCTCTCTTGGCAGTGGGGCACAGCCTCCTTGTTTCTGGAGAGGAGGGCAGCTATGGAGTGGTTTTACTGTCTGTAATACTCTGTCTTCATTGGATTGCCTGGAGATTCTCAAAGTTATATCTATGGCAGTGTAACATGTCCAGAAAAAGTTCCTGATGTGGAGACCAGCACACACAGAACAACCCATGCCTGTGCCACTGAACTCTCCTAGACTTGAAATAGGGTGGCCACATCCAAACTGCCTACTGGGGATAGTCCTGGCCAGTGCTAACTTCCAAACTGTGCCTGGAAGTTACTCAGTAGAATACGAGGCTGCTTGGGCCAAAACCATGCCAGACACCAGTCTGTCAATTTAACAACATAGACAAATATGCCCCAGTGTTCAAGAACATTCCGATACTGCTGAATTTAGTAATAGAGCCTGAAAAGTCCAGTAGGACCTTGCAGTTTTAAAACCTCTTATCTTTATCCTGCCTTAAAGTGTTTATGGAGTCTTTTCAGGATCTCCTGCATGGTGGTTTCATAGGCCAATACTCTTGTCTGGGCTTTACTTCCCCCAATAATACAAAGGTCATCAGTTATAATCTCTGTGTTTGGGAGATCCAGGAGATACAGCTGTTGGTTTGATCACATAGCAACACAGGGCCTTACCCTCCTTGTCATACATATCCAGTAGCACCTGCCCCTTTAGGCATATAGCAGTGAAACACTGGTGTCCAGCAGAGCATGTTGACAAGACCGGGTGTGTTCTTAGATCCTGGTAAAGTTTACTAACTGTATGAACACTGCTGTCTACGGCAGCTTTAAGCCAATTCAGATTTGCTTACCTGCTGGTTTCCTCCGCTGCAGCGCTACCTTACATTTGTGGTCCTGACACCTCCTTTTCCATTGATACCAGCAGATCAAATGGATCCCGCCATTTCACCAGGCTCAGATTGCACTATTTCTAAATCAAATTTGTCATGTAGATTCCCATTGCTTTGAAAAATGTGTTTATAGACAGAGACCATTCTGACACTGAGAATATTTCTGATGTCATGCTCCCTGGTGTCCCACAGTAGTTAATAATTCTGCATTTCAACTACAATAAATGGCAGCTACAACATGTCTTGTTTCCTGGGCTTTTTTTTTTTTGACAGTCTGCATTTTCCCTTTGGCTTTTAGCTGTGATCCTCAGGCTTTGACCATGTGTCTCCAATAGAATTTTGCTCTTTATTATGACTGATCTGTAGTCTAGCTGAGATGAGGCTGGTTTGGATGCTCATGGACCAAGAGAAGGGCTGGTATCCTTCAACACTGTCTGTGCACTGAAACCATTAGAACGTGCTATAATCATGCCACTGATCTTTTCCTGTTCTCTAGAAATCTCCCTATATTTGCAACCAGTCTATAGGATCCTCTGGTTTTCCTTCCCTGAGTACTTGGGTGCTGGGATATAAAAGATATTTACATGATGCTGCATTGTTCCATGTGGTGAGGCTTCATTCAGCTCTGAACAGATCAGACTGGGTATCAAAAACAGTTAAACTGTGTTAGTGCAGTACTCTACTGAGGATAACTAGTCCTGCTGAGAACTGTACTGCACCCAATGTTCCCACAGCCTCCATGGCCCTGCACGGGTGCCTGGAATCTCTTTTCTGCCTTTCATAGTGCCATTGTTAGTGTACTTACTGGACCATCCTCAGTCAATTTGCTTGTCATGTGTGTCCCATTGCTTTAATTTGGCACTTGTATTCTTATTCTGCACAATGGCTGTCCTTGTGTTGATGCCTTCCTCACAGATGCCTGTTGTACTTACTATTTGGTGGCATTTTTCTAGGATTTAGTTCTGCTCTGATCTGCTAGAATCAGAAGTTCCACTAACAGACCTGTATCTACTTCAGTATCTTTGCTCTTTAACACAAACATCTATTCCTTCTGCTAACTGGTTTCTTTCCAAATAAAACAGTATCTCCCAACAGCTTTGCTCCGTCTGCATCCACAGTATTTATCATGCCAGTAGCTTGGACATTATTCCTGTCTTACTTATTTATTGACATTTTTTTTCTTTGGTAGAGATAATAAAAGTTTAGCTCTATTTTCTTTCCTTTATTCTCTGTGATCGTTCTTGTAGACTCTCCATCCTTACTACCACAGTTGTGAGGAGTTTTGGTCTTGAAATTGATGAATTCTGGTGATCAGGATTCTTTCATGGTATCTGTTTGCTGTACTTTTAGGCGGTGCTGTGCTACTTTGTTAAATCTAGTTGCCTTACGATGTGCAACTACCTTTCACATTATAGATCTTGTAGTAGAAGAAAATGCCCCCCTTAATCTGCCACTGGCTGTGCATGATGTGGTGTCAGGTCTTCACGGTATCTGGCATCTTATTCCTTAGGGAAAGGACAAGGAACTCAATACCTAGCTGCTTCAATCCCAGCATAAAGGAATTAACAATAGAAAGGTGTAAACCCCTATCACATGGTAGAAGATGTATGGCGTTGTTTAGTAGGGTCCTATTCCCTACAAGAGGAACTTGCAACACACATATATACTTCCATCTATACCAGACCTCTGATTCTGAATGGTTGTAAATGGTTGCAAATATCAACTCTACCAAACTATCTTCTCAAATGCCCCGCATACCCAGTACTCCCCCTTGTATCTATGAAAGCTACTTGGGAACCAACTGTTTCTGAAAATCAGAGTTTATTTTGGTGCCTGTCAGTGGAACTTGGTTCTTAGCAACATTTCTTCTGCTCAGTGATGTATGCAGAAGTCCTATGGGGCAGCTGGGCTGTCAGGTTCCGTTTCTGCTGTGGCAGTTTATAATTAAGTGCATTTTCATGCAGATCATTTTTCTTTGGGCACAATCTGTTTCAGGCATAATCACTCGTCAGAAATCAAATGCTCCCAAACCCATGTAGCAATTAGAGTGACTGGTCATCTGACACTTCATGGAGTTCATAAAGACACAGGGCAACTGCATCTGAATTCCCCACTTATGCAAATTGGACACGCAGGGTTTTCATCCGTGATATTTGTTAAACTCTGAGATTCAAAATGTAGTAAATGCAGTCACTGGTTGTCAGCAGTTTGAAAACTAAATCGTGTGTTTCAATGTGCAAAACACAAATGGGTAGAGAAAGAAGGCACTTTTAATTTGGGCTTCATGTTTCTTTGAGAAGTGCAGGGCATGGTGGGAATTGACTGGTCAGGCCATGGTTGTGGCCCAGGTGGAAGCAGTAAGTGGGTAGGAGTATGTGAATCAGGATTATGGAGGATTAATGACAGGACAAGGAAGCAACAAGTGTGTGTGGAATTGGTAGCTGGGAATGTGAAAAACAAGAAAATGTGGTGGAAAACCGCCATTTTGTGCTGAGTAAAGTGAATGATGGTGGGATACAGGATGGATCTTGAATCTGACTGCATCACAGACTAAATTTTGCAAGGTGGTAAAGGCAAGAATGCAGAAGACAAGCTTGTCCGGCAAATAAGGGAGCAGCAGTAATGCACCCTGAGATGAGTAATGGTGTACAGCATTTCTCTCCTCTTTACCCCTCCTGACTCCTTTCTGCTATGTGAAGAGAACAGAGTCACAAACCTCCCTTGTCCTTCTTTGTTCCTCCAGCATAGATCCTAGAGAACGTAGAAAAGGCAGTTTCATGACAACACCTTCTCCTTGTGAGTTCTGGTCAAGGGGACATATTTTGATAGGTCTAAGAGGAAGAATATAAATACTAAATACTTGAACAGTACCATGAATATTATGGAAATTGCCCAAGCTTGTAACTGGACATACAGTCAGGTTGCCAGAGGAAACTTTATGTATTTCTTCTGCTCCTTGAACATCCCAGAGCCTTGTAGGAGCATAAAGAGATGGAGGTACCTTGCAGAACAGAAGGGAGTGAGTGGTACATGTGACATCATGTTTCCCAGAAAGGTTTCTCAGTGGCACCTTGACTTGGCATCTTACTGAGATGTGGACAATTCAGGAGGAAGCTCCTTTTGCAAACTGCTTAGTTTTCAGTGGAAAGGGAGGCAGGGAAGATCCAGTGTCTCAAATGAGAGTTAAGCAGGGCGCAAGTGCACTGAGGCACTTCATCCTCTGCCTGCTCTGTGCCTGTTCAGTTAGAGTGACAGTGCCCTAATTACAGCCCCTCTTTCCAGCTGCGGCAGCTGCAGTGAGGCAGGTGCTGGTTATGCAAAGGTTCCCCAGGGGGCAGAAAAGTAGGTTTGGTGTAGCTGAAGCCCAACAAAGCAGGTACTGGGTAGTATCAAGCACCTAAAAGTTAGGCAGGTTGTTTATATTCATAATATGGGTTCTCTCCACCATCAACACAGAGAAAAGGAACTGTAGGGGGCAACTTTGCCGACTTGCTTCTCTTGTTAATTACAGAAAAAAAATGAGGTGATTGGTTTACATAAGGTGCCTGCTTTACAGGTGGCTGAAGATAGGTGAGAGAAAGCACCAGGTCTTGTCAAGATCCTGACCGTTTACCTTCAGAGAGCAAAATTGCTTGGGAGCATTTAGACAAGAATCAGCCACTGACATTTAAAGGTAGAAATAAAATG
This sequence comes from Fregata magnificens, assembly GCA_013389945.1. Classification (NCBI taxonomy): domain Eukaryota; kingdom Metazoa; phylum Chordata; class Aves; order Suliformes; family Fregatidae; genus Fregata; species Fregata magnificens. Next base: position 157,664 of record WAAD01007134.1, read on the forward strand.
AGTTTCATTCTTTTGGTACTCCGTGCTCTTTAGAATAAAAAATGCCCAATACTTCACTTGCTTGTCTGCATAAACAACAGTCCCAGTAGTGCCTGGTCTTTCTTTATTTCCATCTATAGCATGGATGCCTTTGTGTTAAGACTCTGTGATTAATAAGGCACACGTGAACAACACTCAGCTACTGTTTGCTCCTGGGCTTTCTGCAAATGTGTCTGACTAGAGTGAGTTACACAAATGGACAGATTTACAGCCACCAGCTGACCACTTGTCTTTCCTTTCAGTTTGGTGATGAATTGCTTGAACATGAATGTATGGAGAGACTCATAAGATATATCATACTAGTATATCTTTTACCCTGGTTACACTTTGGGCTCATCGAACACTTCTTTCTTCTGAAAATAACTACACAGGTATTTTGAAGAAAAAGCAACAAGCCCTCCCCCTCAAAACTAAACTATCAGAAATTCTCCAGTAACTTCACAATGTTATGCAAGAAACAGGACAAATTCTTCCTGTTTCTGGGGTGACTAGATGTTTGGACAAATTATTTCCTTTATCAAACTCAGTATTATTCTTATAGTTTGTGAAAGTAAGAAGGATTCTGCATCTCTCAAGATTTCAGACCCAGTCACACCCCTGGATTACAAGGTAGATTTGTTCTTAGTCATGATTCATTTAGTGAAGTTTAGAGTAGACCTGCTGGGATTTCTTTTTGGTAGAAGCCTGGTCCTTATCCTCATTTGTACTTCAAAATGTCCTTCAAAATTGTTCCAATTAAAGTGAATTTAACTGGGTGTTGCCTATGGAAAATCAGTAAAGTGAGTCCCTAGTCCAATGCAAGGATCATCTCTACCTACGAGGAGATGTCACTGTAGGAGGGATGCGTAGCCAGGCTAGCACACATCTAGCTAGACCAGGTTGCAATAGTCACTCTGACATCCAAGGTGCCTCCAGGTGCCCAGCCACACTGAGGTTTTTCACACTCTGCCTTGGTTGGATGCAGATTCAGTGGATGATGGGGATGTTAATGGTCATGCATGGCGCTTCTGTGACAAAGTTATAGTTACATTGATCTCCTTTTAGATCAGAGAGGTATTCACCCCTGTCTGCTGTGCTTACATCACTGCAGTCAGATCTTCCATTTTAATGTGGATAAAGGCCTGTGTGGTACCCAGATCCCCAGGGTACCAGTTAAAACCAAGCAGACTGCCATGGGGACACTGTTCTTTCCTTTTAAGCTAAATTGCAATAAACTAATTGTTAATCCAGGGCTACAATAACAGAATTACCCCAAGATAAAGGACAAGACTCTAAAGGAAATTATTCATAGGCAACACCCTCAGCCGAAACTCTCTTGACTGAACAGAGATCATTTTCACACAGTTTAATATTTTCTAGATTATGAAAAATTTAATTCAGTTCGGAGTCATATTATATATGAGAGAAGCAGGGTTTTTCCAGTGAAATGTCCTCCATCAGTCAGTGTTCTAGATGACTTAATCTAAATTGAAATAATAATATTTACAAGAGGGTTTCTATTGGTTTAAATTCATACTTCCAGCTAAACTATTACAGTTTCAGAGTGTCTGAGTCCTCATTTTATTTTTCAGAGTGTTGGGGGTTTTATTTTACTTTTTCAGTGCAGTGAAGCTAAATTAATAAAAAAGTGCTATTGTAATTTAAGGGTCTCTACACAGAGATTTTTTGCTCAACCTGAAAAACCCTGAAAGTCTCCAGCTGACACTGACTAAATGGATTCAAGCCACTGCTATGAATTCTGCAACAGATGTGGCCATACAGGGATTTGCAGCAAGTGCCTGCAACTGTGTCTGCTTGAATTCAAGACTTTTATAATTTTTGATGCAATTCAGTACCAGGGAAGAGCAAGGCAGATGAGAGACTGGGGAAAAGGTGTAGGGAGAAGGCTCTTGAGTTTTGCCAAGACCCTTCAGCAACACCTTCCCTTCCTCCCTCCCCGTTATCTAATCCCCTTGGAATATAGCAGTTCTCACACAGCTCCTATCTGGTGAATTAATGGGATTTTCAGAGAAGAGGAAAAAGGAAGGGGGGAAAAAACAAGGCCTTTCTGATCCAGTACAAGAAGAGAAATTCCACTTTCTATATCTTGCAGGATATCTGCTTAGGAGTTAGGCTGGTTATGCTGTAGCAGCTCTCTTCCTTTAAATATTTATTTCAATCAGAGCAACTATACCCATGTATGGATACAGCTCTTCTGGAATGAGAGTCTTGATCTTGTTCAGCCTAAGCCTCTCTGGTATTGACAAATTAACTAGTAACTGGTATAAACTGTATCTCCAATGAAACATATGCTTCACTGACCAGAACAAAAAAAGCACCAGCAATGGTTTTCTGGTGTAGGCAGAGCATTTAGATTTCTTTTTCTGCTACAGCAAAAAAAAAGGGTTTTTTTCCCCATAACACATTTTATCCTCCCTATTTTGAAGTTTTCAGTCAAATCTTGATCTGATTTTAGCTGAGCCCTGCTAACTGTTCAAAACGCAATGGCAGCCTCTCCTAAGAACTACCTGAGCAATCATTTACCCTGTTGTATTTCTACAACAGAATATCCCTGATACATATGCTACTCTGGATTCAAGCCCCTTTTTCTCCCCCATTGCCAAGAAGGTTTTGACTTCAGATCCTGCCCTCCAGCATGTGCCCCCAACTCTCATTTCCCCAGGTTAAGGCCAAGAGAATCTACCTCCCAGATGTGGGCAAGCCCATTGAGACCTGTCCCTTAGCCCAAGAGTGAAGCTCTCAGCCTTTTCAGGGCAACACAAGGTTTCCTTAGCCTTGACTCTGGCTGCATGCCTGACATTCCCCACATCCTAATTTGGTGCTGGTAGCTGGGTATGTAGGGCAAGAGAGGAAACTGGAATGAATAGGCATTTTCTACCCCAAAATGCAAGGGAGACCAAGGAAGAGCACTTGAAAGTGCTTCATTGAATGAACTGATCTGCCAGCAAGAGATAAAATGGGAATGGAATCAAGCAAACAGTCCCAACGCCTGCACACAACCTGATGGGTCTGTCTCTACCTCTGACAGGGACCTGCAGACTCTTTTATATGTTGGCAATGTTTCTGCAGTTTGTCATGACAGTTAAGAGTTCTCGAACAGAGAGCACAAATTACACATGCACACATGCTTCACCCTCACTGATCTCACTGCAACAACACCACTGAGAAAAGTAGATAGGAGGCTCCATTTTGTTGCCACAGGACATGAATAAATGTCATTGATTTCAATGGGAGTTATTTGTATCCTGCAGTGGGAGACTAGCACCCTGGTATCGCTGCCGCTCTCTGTTTGGCTCTTGGTAGCTGGATCTCTGCAGTAATAGCAGGGCTAATCCTGCTGCCAATTTTCTCTCTGTTTTTGTTGTTTTGTGCTCTGCTTTTATTGAACCAATGACTGGCTGTTAGGAAGAAACTTTCCCTCTGGCCTGTTATTCCATTATCGTTCATTATGAGGTTTTTTGCACTTCATCTGACATGTTTGATGTCAGGCTCTGTCAGAAACGAGGCTCTGGACTGGAGGGACTTCAGGGGTTCAGGATGCACTGGGAGCTCAGAGCTGCAGAATGGGGAACACTGCAGAGGCAAAAGCAAGAGCAATACAATATGCACATTCAGCAGCATGGAATACCATTCCTGCATTTTGCTCACCCTCATTGCTGCAGCTGACAGAGGGGATCTACATGTCCTTCTGTAATCCCACAGCCTCAGAGTTTTCCAGCCATTTCCACTTCAGAGTACTGCATTCCCGGCTCTCTTTTCATCAATGTCCCAGCATGCAGGCATGTGCTAATCAGTTTTAGCAGTCATCATTTGATTGACTTCAAAGCTGGGAACCCAGTTGCTGGCTCTCTTAAAAGATAAGAAAGGCCAGCAGGACAAGGGTTGTTTTTCCTGCCTTTAGTTTGTGCTTGTCCTTTGTGGGTAGGTCAGAGATGAAAGCTGATCTGTTTCATGTAACATTTGTCTGATTTCTTTCAGTCACTGTTGGATTAGCTTCTCACATCTTTGTCCAGAAAATGTTTTTTCATCACCCTGTAACAAAACCTCTCCTTCCCTGGTATCACACATTTGTATTGAAGGAGTGTTGCCTTTACTTTTTGTGTGTCTAAGGTTAAGCAACACTGATCTGCCATAGAATTTACTCTCTCCAAAGGGGACCAAAAAAACAAGGTCCTGTACAAAAAGTATGATCTCCAGAACACTCTCCACAGCCAAAAGCTCCTGTGCAATAGGCTCTTTCCATGACAACATCTTGCAGATTGTTGAATTTCAGCAGTTATCTGGGCTGACACGTTCATTATTCTGCACTGGAAGAACAGAATCCTTATGCATTAAATGATCTTATATATGAACACAACTAGTGTTCTGAAAAACTCAAAACCAGAAAATTTAAACAACTGTCTTTTTACCTATCATGAACTTAAAGGTGTGGATTTTCCAATGAGCAGTGAATTTTTCATGGCAGATAATTTATTTCAGGACTATTTTCCTTCCTTCCTCTTTGTGAACCGGTTACAATTTTCTCTTCTTTATTCATTATTCACATGCTAGGTACGTACCTCTACCCATTTGGTTTTGGTGTACAAGCCATTTTGCACATAACTTTTTGCAGAAATCTGAGATTTCTGATCAGCGTTGCAGGGATTCCTCTGAGAGGGGGGATGCTCTCTTTGATGCCTCTTGACTGAATGACTGTTGTTACTAACTCAGCCAGCTGGGACTGTGCTAGGGAAAGCGGTGCCTATCCTTGTTTAACCAATGCACTCTGTCCACACCATCATGCCTTCCAGCAACTAAGCTTGAACTAGCATCAACATGGGTTCAAGCATTATAGATTTGCTTCCTGACTTTGTTTCTTATCATGCGTTGAAGCCTTCTAAGTGATGGATGCTATTCCGTTCTTGTATCCCTTTTGCTTTTGAGGTTTTCAAAGGGAAGCAATCAACTTAAACCAAAAGATTTTCCAAATAGCAGGCAGAAAAAATAGAAAGTTATAAAAAAGTTCTTTGCAAAGCAGTGCAATGATGTCCTTTGCAAAGCAGGAGATTTGCCTGGCATGGACTAATACTATTTGCACACACTGTCCATGCCTGTGCTGGAAAGGGAAAGGTGAGACCAACAGGTGACTGAAGATTAAGCATCAGAGTGGAAAACAAATTCAAATGAAGCTCAGAGTTGCATAGGCATGAAGAAATGCCTAAGCCTTTTTGGGGCTGGTGACTCACGTGGGTGGAGCTTAATTTTCTGGATGGGGGTACAGAGGAATTACACCATTTTTTTCCTCCCAATACGGTGCTAGTATTTCTAGTCCCAAGTGATCCTGAAAAAGAAAGATCTGAGAAAGAAAGGCACTCCACCTTTTCCCTAGAATGAGAAAAATTAATATGTTTTTCTTCTATATATTTTCTTCTCTCCACATCCCTCCCCCCTCATGTTATCAGCATCAACATTCACATTTATATCCCCTCTTTTGGGGAACTTGCTTTGTGCCAGGCTGTTCTGCTCAAAGGTTTCTTTAGCTTAACAGCCTGGCTCATTAACGATTTTTAAGATTTGAGTCATACGGTTTGCTCAGTGACATCTCTCTTCCCCTCAGCTCCCCTTCCCCCACGCCTCGTTTAAAGGTTTCTCGATGTCAAACCACCGGATGTTTCCAATCCAGAGCACAGCATAGGCATTGTGTGAATTATATACGTTAAACACTGAAGTTCAAGAGATCTACGGCGTATGCTGAATGGTTGGAGTTCAGGGGTTATTTGACAGGAAACATCTTGATGAAGGACCTCTCCTTTCTGCAGCCTGCTGTTTTGTGTCAGCTCTCAGGGATGAACAGCAATCCCAGCCCAGACAGGGCCCTTCTGTCCGACCACTGAACCGAGCTCCTCACTTGTTTCCAGTTGCTTTGGCTAGACAAGAAACAGCAGAGCTAATGGGCAGAAGGGGATATTAATTTGCATTTGAATAGAGCCCAACACAGTTACTCAATGTTACTGCTGGGTAATGGGAAAATTAAGCTAAAAGGGAGTTAGCATATGGAAAAGAAACGTAGCTGGTGCTGAGAAGACAGACTGCAGTTGCAGTGAATTAGTGGCCACAGCTGTTACATGGGATGCCTTACCACTCTCGGGGCAGGTAGCATCGCAAAAGTAAATATTCCCTTTTACACACATTGTTACGCAGTGTGGAGTAGCTGGAGAAATAAAATCAACCAAACAGGAAAAAAAAAGGCAGGGGGGAAGTGAGGTAGCTGCAATATTAAAAGCTCAGTGATGAAAAAGCCACAGAAGCAAAGGAATGCAAGGGGAGGTATCCTGCCTTCCTTAGAAAAGCAATAAAACCGATAGAAATGTTTCCTTCCATTTGCGGTGGGCCACCACTGTTTTCTAGGAGCAAGTCTGGCTAATCACAGCAATTCTCCCTGAGTCAGACACAGCCCAGATCCAGATCTTTATACATGTTGCTATGTGTTATTGTAGCTGAGAGCAATACGTGGTTACTGTCTCAGAACTGTTGTTTTCTTTTATTCCCCCTTTTCTCAGGGTCTGGGTTTCCTTTCCTGGCTGAGGACCTGACCAGAGTGACCCCGTGAGCTACCTGTTGTCCCAAGGAAATCAGGGGATAGATTGGGATTGGAAGGGTTCACACAAGCAGCTCGCTTGCAACTTTGGGTCTTTCATTTCATTCAGCCCTGCTTTGGTCTGTAGCGTTCACTGCTGTGATCCCACTGTGGCATGGACACGCTGCGGAGTAATGTGGAAAGCCACAATGTCGTCTTTAAATTCTTTTTTTTTTCATAAGTGAAGTGATATCCCTCTTGAATAAGCTTTAAACATACACAAACCCATGAACAGACATCCACACCCCTTTTCTTACAAGACAAACTCTGTAGAGTATTGCTTTTCCAAACTGGTTAAAATTTGCATCAATAAGCCAACCTTTTTTAACGGTACTAAGACCCCGCAGTGTTCAATACAGTGCTCACCTAAAACTTTCAGTACCTTTTGAATTTTGCCACGTGTTCCAGAAAAATAAAAAGTTGTGGAGACATTTTATTTTTTTTTTTTTTTTCCAACGCAATGCCTAGGATTTAGTTACACATCTGCCAGCAGTACTGGTGTGTGGTTAAATACATTGCATGGCTTTGAACTTCTCAAGCGTGACTGTAAAATGATATAGTCTGTGCTTCTTGTTGGTTATATTAGATGAGTCTCACTTCAGTCCTCTGTTTGCTTTGCTGATCTCATTAGAAATAATTGAAATTTTTATCTGGTTCACATTTAGTAGCTTTGTTTAGTTGGGGGGTTTTTTTGGTGGGTTTTGGTTTTGTTTTTTTTTTTTTAACAGATCACTTACTTCTGAAGCCTGTTCCACACTGCCGTTCACCCACTGTTATTATTACTAAATTCTTTCTGAGGGTTCACTACTTCACTCATAAATCATTGCGTTCCCATTTAGCAAATTTAATAACAAGATCTGGTTTCAATCCTCCCTGCACAGAAAAGCCACTTCAGCTCTTCATTTGGATAAGGAATTTGATGGAATGTGCCTGGTGCTCGGAGCAGCTCCCAGCCCTCGATGCAGTTCCTCGCCAGGGCCAGCCATGCTGCCTAGGGCTGCACGATACAGGGACATTGGCCTTCCTTACCTCTGCTGCCGGAGAAAGAAAAGGGAAGGGAGGAAGAAGAAAGACAAAAAAACCACCATGTTTTTCATCAGGCTAAAGAAAGGGAGAAAGCATTCAGGTTCCAAGCTGAAAAATCCTGAAAATTCTGAAAATCTTGAAAATTTCTAAGGGGCTGGTTTTTGAATAATTACAGTACGTGCATTAAGACACATCTATATACAAAGCCAGCACAGTCACTATGCTTTACACTATTTGGACATTTGACCCTGCCTGTACACCGTCAGAGAGGAAGACATACCAACTATCACCATATGGACATGGAGCAGCAAAAGGACTTGGAGCAGTTCACATCTTGGTCACAAGCTGTAGGTATGAGGACGTGTTACAGCAAGGTGACGAGGAGGAAAAATTCAGCACTGAAGCTACTCCTTAGTGAACACCTCTCCCTTTTTAGGTACCCAGCCATCATTCGTTGCAGGGGATCACCGTTCATACATTAGGGTAAGTGCAGGTGTCCAGGCATTTACTAAGGCATAGCTGTAATATATCCACTCATTTGCTTACTCCACAATCATATTTTCAGGTAGGCATTCCTCTAAAGCTAGTTGATACCTGAATACAAGCATGTACACAGGCTTTGGGCTTGTTCTAACACATGTGCCTTGATATGACCCATTCAGTGCTTGGCCTTGACTTTAGGTGACCCTAGCACAGAAGCCCCTTGGGAGCTCATGAGGTCCCCAGTGCCATGCCAGCTGAATACCTCACCTTCTTGGACCTGTTGGACCTTCTTGGACCCCCTGCGAACTAGGGAATTTTATTCTCCTTATTTCTCCCTGAATGTAAAGCCCAGGACCCCATCTTTCCCCTCTGTCACCAAGCCTTACCTGGGCTAAAAAAAAGCATGATATGATGCCACCGTCCCAGTCCCATTTCTAGGGGTGTGTGACCACCTTTGCAACACCTTGCAGCATGGCTTAGCAGTGGTGACAGTCTCCCTCTGGCAGCTTGGGTAGAGGCTTGATTCAAAATCCGTTAAAGCCAGTCAAAGATCCTCTTTGATTTCAAAGCACTTTGGACTTAGGCTTCTTTCCCATCTAACAGGAGTCCCTTCCAAATCAGCTCCAAGGCACATCAGTTGGATGCCGTGCAAAGGATTTTCTAGTGCTGGTTTGGGCTCTGTGGATATTAAAGAGCACAACATTGTACTTGACTTTCAGTCAGTCACATTCTGCCAGCACTTGCATTTTGAAGCAGAGAAGGGGGGGAAAGGGGACATAATCTCTCATGTAAGTGTATGAAATGTGCACCATTAGAACATAAGGACATCATAATGCTCTTATTAAAACTATCATTGTAATGAAAATGGATTATTTACTTTGTAACCCATAATGCTTTCCCAGAAAGTAGTTTCTGGATATAATTTTCAATTTTCTTTGAACCAGATGCATCCCTGACCACAGTTGTTCTTATAGCTCACAGATGTTGCCACTTTCAGGCCACCACAGCAAAAGGGAGCATCAGGAAGAGCAAAAGGGATGAAAACTGGTTTTTGAGATGGTCAGGATCACAGGTCTGGTGTCCATGGGCAGGACCAGAACTCACCTGCATGTGCAGATGTTTGGCTTGCTAAGGACATACCGACATCTCCATCCTGTGCCACTGCAGATGACATGGAGGAGCAGAAAGTGGGAAGTCCCTGACCTGGCAAGTTTTCCCATTGTGCATCTGCATCATACAGCTGTCCTTTAAGCTCCAGTCATATCCAGGATTTAAGAGAGTTGTTGGGGTTAGTAAGGAGGAATGACTTCATATATCACATTTAAAACTATTGCTCATGTCTTTGGTCTTTCTTAGAGTCTGGATACAAATAACTAGGAAGCCCACCTGGCTTGGTTGCATTAGAAACCAATGAATAACCTTCTGAAAGCTCAGCTTTTCTGTAGACAACACAAAGACCTAATCACTAGCAAAGTCTTCTCATCCCCTGACATGTAGGCAGCTCTGTAATCACAGTCCGGGTGACACTGCTGTGCCAGGCAAACCAGAACCTCAGAGGCTCTTTCCTAAGTGCCCTAGAAAGGAACAAGATAGTGGAGGAAGTGACAGGGGTTCAGGAAGGAAATTCACCTTTCAAGACCCTCCTAAGCCCAGGGAAGCTGCATCGATGTCTTTCCATGACTGTAGGCTGAAACAATATGAGGCAAAACAACTGCAAATCTACATTTTATATTTAAATGCACGCACACGTACATATTTCAACATGCAGTCTCCAGTGCGGCTGGCGTTGTGACATGGGTACAGTTAGCCAGAAGAGCTGTCACTCATCAGTAGCAAATTCCTGCCAGCAGGTAACAGCTCTTTTTTACCACCAGGAGGGACAGGGAGAGCACCACTATTTTTCCCAGCTCTGGGCTGAGTATCAACTGCCTGTCTCACTCTTCCCAGCGCAGCTCACGCAGCATTATTCAAACAAGAGGTTTGATTCAAGCTTGCATGGATCCCGACAGACAGATGAAGGACTGCATGAACTTGTTAGGTGGCAGAGCACAGAGCTGCAGCCTCGTACTGTCTCAAAGACTGGCTTGCTCTGGAAGTGAGCACCCGCCGCCTAACTTTGTGTGCAAAGCCTAATTTGCCTATTTCATATTTCATCTGTGTTCAGTCATATCTGACTGTGATGTGAACTCTTGAGTACACAAACGCTAATGCCAGTCTGTGCAATTTCATCATCCAGTAATTGGCAGCCATACTGTCTATGGGGCTCTGAGCTCCTGACTATCACTAGAACTTTCCTGAGCTCAGTTCCCTGAAGTGACACATGCATGTACAAGAACTGGGCAACAGAAAACTCCCTAAAATATCGTGATTTAAACTCAGTAGACAGCTCAGCCCCACACAGCCGCTCGCTCACTCCATCCCAGTGGGATGGGGGAGAGAATCGGAAGAGCAGAAATAAGAAAACTCATAGGTTGAGATAAGGACAGCTTAACAGGTAAAGCAAAAGCTGTGCACACAAGCAAAGCAAACCAAGGAATTCATTCACTACTTCCCATCGGCAGGCAGGTGTTCAGCCATCTCCAGGAAAACAGGGCTCCATGAGGCATAATGATTACTTGGGAAGACAAACGCCATAACTCGAAACATCACTCCCTTTCTCCTTCTGCCCCACAGCTTTTATTGCTGAGCATGACGTCATATGGTATGGAATATCCCTTTTGTCAGTTGGGGTCAGCTGTCCCAGCTCTGTCCCCTCCCAACTTCTTGTGCACCCCCAGCCTCCTCGCTGGTGGGGTGGTGTGAGAAGCAGAAAGGGTCTTGACACTGTGTAAGCACTGCACAGCAATAACGAAAACATCCCTGTGTTATAAACACTGTGTTGGTCACACATCCAAAACATAGCACCATACAAGTTACTATGAAGAAAATCAACTTTATCCCAGCCAAACCAATTCCACTCATGTACAAGAACTGGGCATCAAAAACAGGCCAAGGCTGAGGCAAAGGAGAAGGTTTAAGTTTCATCAGGATATTCCAGCTCTGAAGTTTATAAAAGAGCATTGCAGACATGACACTATATTTTGCCCAAGGCAAGGTTAACCCTCCACTGACCATTTGCCACAAGCCATGCTGGGGCCCTAAGTCCTGAAGTTCTGGTTAGCAAAGCTCAAATCATTCTGTCAGTAGGGCAGTGAAAGCGGAGGTCAACTGAGAGCTAGATTCTGACTTTTCTTGTAAATTCAGGGTGAATCCAAAGTCACAAGAAAGCTTTCCAGTTAGGCTGACAATATAACAAAAACTTTAATGGAATTGTGTTATTTAAAGGTGTGAGCAATTTATGAGACAAAAGAGGAATTGGAAGAAAAATTTGTTCCATGAAGATGACCCCAGCTGCTGCCTGCTCATGGCCACATGTCATTGGGTTTGTCCTTTACACCTTCTCTTCACACTGCAGCTGTATCCAGGCTTGCACCAGCTCAGAAAAGCCTTGGGCACAGCTGCTGCCCTTGCTGCTCTGACAGGTGATCCAGCATTTAGTTTTTCTGTAATCAGGATGAGCCCAGAAGTGGCCTGTGGTCTCTTCACAGCTTTGTGAAGCCCTTGCAAGCCACATGAATCTCAAGTCAGTGGCATGCTTACAATCTCACTTGAGATTGCAAGTCTGCCTTAGCTCTTACTGCACATGACTATGTATCTGAGCCCTGATAGGACTTAGAGACAGGCTGGTGATAAAAGGTGTCATGGTACTGACATGCCTTTTCTCTTCTTCCAGGTGTTAAAAGCAACTGCATTTGGTTCTCTCCTCTGTATGTCTCCATGCAATCTGTTGCATGGAGACAGGATGGGTGGGGAGCTTTCAAGGGGATGCTCTTGCTCACTTCTTTTCACTTGCAGTGTGAAGAGGTCTACAAATCCTTCCATGAGCACATCTCTTGCACCTCAGCTCTTCCTGTGCTGCCTACTTGAAGGTAGTAGAAGCAAGCACTTGAACAAGGTGCACTCTTCTACCAAGTTTTGAGCCCCTCCCAGCTCAAGGGGTGTTAGGTGTGTAACTGTGAGACTTGTTTTCCTTAAGAATTCAAGCCCATATTAAAAATAGAGGTCCTTTTAGACTATGTGGTGCCTTTACTTTTGATGTGTGGAACATGTCCTCATGTGAACCCAGTGGCTTTTCAAACCCGCAAAGGTTTTGTTCATTGTATTTATCTGAGAGAGCTACAACAAGAGCCTATCCCTGTATCCTGCCTGCATGGCTTGCAGCCCTTCCTGAGAGCTCATTAGGCAGTTGAATTGCACATAGGACCTGACCAAAAGCCCACTGAAGCCAGTGAATGATTTTCTATTGATCCAAGCCCTTGAACTGCAGTGGTACAGGCAAAGCAAATTGTGCAAAGTTTCTGCTTTCAACCCATCAGGACAATATTTGAATTTCCCTGCTTTGCTGGGTTTTTTTTTTTTTTTTTCTTTTTTCTTGTTGGACTTTGAACTATTTGGTTCAGACAGATTTCCCCTCTGTCAATCTGCTTGCATTTCTAAATGCAATTACTGGTAGGGGGAAGATCAGCAACAGGCAGAAATCAAGGCAAAATAGCAAACGGACAGTAAATGGAGCTTTCTTTAATACACCAACAGCCAGGAGAGATGGAGTGAACCACAAACTGCTGTAAGAACAGTATTAAAAACAATAACAAGAAATCACAATGTATTATGGCTTTGCAATTAAATAGCATCCTTTATCTGATGAGCTCCTTGTGCTTTACGAACTTCAGATAATTAAATCTTCCTCACGCACATGATATGCAGAAGGCAGTAATCTTCAGCAAGAGTTTCAAATGACAGTATTAGCTGGGAGTGCAAACCACACTGTCCTTCCCCAGGAAATGAGCACTTTGCTTTGGAAAAATGATGTTTGCTACATCTGCTCTGGAAAAGCTCCTCCCCATTCAAACAGAAAAGCAGCTGAGGAAATGAAAGTTTAATTTGCCTGAGTTTAGACAGGGCAGTTTAGGGCAAGAGAACCTGAATTTCTCCAGCAGCAGCTGTTAAAGTCTGTGAAAAATGATAGCTGGAAAAGAAGGAATACCAAGGGTTACACGGATGCTTCATTAACTGCAATGTCATCTTGCTTTTCTGCCTCCTGTTTGCTTGCTCTTCCCCTTGCCTAATTTGTTGAACCAGTGGCAAGTTAGTTTTCATCCTGGAAACAAACTTTCTTTAAAAAAGGAATTAAAAGTGTGGGTGTCTCCTATGCACAACTTACAACAGCAACACCAGCAATAGACTGGGAAATAAATGCTCCTTTAGGTGTATGCCAGCTGTCAGGCTTACTGTAAACAATGTTCTTAATTAGTGGTAATGAGTTGGCAAACTCCTGAAAGTTTGTAACCAATTATTTTTTATAATTATGATCACTTAAAGACAATAGCGTATTACAAATGATGACTAACAAGGACAATGCAAATGTCAATTAGAAAATACGGCTCTAATCATCACAACTTGCCTTAAAGCACAAAGCACTGCAAGTGAATTTTTTGTTCAAAGGGAAAAAAAGCTAGGGAAAGGCAGTGCTGGGAAAATAAAGAGCTCAGCTATTCTGCTTCCCGTGCTGGATGTTGAAAGGATGACACAGAAATTAATGAGAAAGTGCCATGAAATATCACACAGAGAGACTGTCCCCATCGTGTTGGACTTGGTGACCAGAAGCCACCTGCACTTTCAGAGCAGCCCTGTATTGGGGGAGGCAAGTGAGTGGTCTGTGCATCTGCGTCACCACTTGCAAGGCACCTTCAGTGACATGCAGTTGCCTTGATGAGGGTGGATAGTGCCATTTTATACAACTCAGGATATTCCACTTAATTTTCAGCTGGCTATTTCAGACTTATTCAACTATCCTACATATCCACACAAGACTGGCAGATATAACATAGGACCTGTGGAAAAGCTACGCCCTCCTGGAAGGGCAGCTGGAAGGCAGGTGGGCTGTGTGAGGCAGCAAAACTACATTAGATGCCTGTGTTTAGACGTCTGAACCAAGCAAGGAGAGATTTCAGGTCCTATCAACCTTGCGCTGGCCTTGCAACATCACACCTTGACTGGCTCGGTACGGACCTTTCCCAGCAGATATTCTCTGAAAGTTGCCAAATATAAGGCAATATAAGGCAAGAACAGAGCTCTGAGCTCAAAAGTATGTTGTATATTCAGACAGTGCCATGTCGCAACTGCCTCATGATTGTCTTCTTAGGAAGGAGAAGAAAGAGCTGTGCTGGCTTTTGGAATAAAAGGGCTTTCTCTGTGGAGGGTGTACACTTCAGATCAGGAAGCAAGTGAGCACGTTCAAGGGAGCTTGTAGCACAGAGCAGGGCTCTCAAGGAGTAGCACCTCTGGGCTTGAAAAACTTTACTTTCTGTGTGGGTGGTGACAGTGAAGGCAGGAGAGGGTCTCAGGTTTCAGGACTAAATCCAGTGATAAAACTCCTTTTGAGGACTCTCTTCAACTTCTCTTACATTGTTGGCACTATCAAAGATCAGAATTTTTTAGATTATTTTTGTGGGTTTCATTTGGGGATATATATATTTTTTGCCCCTACCTTGAAGGACACGGTAGAAAACTATCCCGGAGCACAAAGTAAGCATTATCCAAACACTGTTAAATGGAAGAGATTAACCTGCAAAGCAAAGGAAGGAGATGTCTCCCATCCATCATGGTGACACTGCTGAAGGCCAGGAGACGAAGGTTTGATTTCGTCTACTCTGACAGCACTCATTCAGCCAGCGAATCTCTGTCACATTGCACGTAGCTCTGAAAGGTAACTGGCAGCATATATATGACTTATAGATACACAGACACAAACAAACATGATGAAAAAAATATCGGCATAATGTAGAAAGCAAGGGGCAGGGAGGGGTGTGACTTATTCTCCCCTTAGAACATGGGTGCTCAAAACTGTCATTTGTGCTGCAGCAACCAACTCAGAAAGCAGAGTCTGTGCTCAGCATACAAATCTTGCCTTGTATATTGTATCTTGGTAGGTTCAAGGTGGATTTTACCAGGGACTAGGGATGTCGTATCTCTCCCTCTGTGTGTGTGTGTGTGTGTGTGTAGGGTTATAGGGCAGGAGCTGGGTCATTTGGCAGACACACATCCTCTCTCCTGGCCCCAAGTTGAGTGGTTTCTTCCCTCCCATCCATACCTAAGCAGCACTTTAAACATTTACAACTATGAAGGATTAAAATCAGTATTCTGCACCCTCAAAAAAGTTCAAGTCTTCCAAAAATATCACAAGATAGAAGGAAAGTCACTTTTCTTGGTACCCCTTCTTACTTTTTATTCCTTTTTACCATGACATGACTGAGTACCTCCAAGTCATTGACCCCAGCATAATGTAGTTTTAAATACATTAGCTTAGGTACTAACAGCAGTCTGGCTGCAACAGCTTGGATTTCGCACCGGCAGAAAATCCCATTTGCAAAGCCTGGCAAATTAGGTCAGTCTCTGAGCCCTGTGCTGGCAAACCCAGATTTCTGCCACACCAACCTGGACAGCTGGAGGAGAGCTCTAACTTCAACTGTCTTGAAGTCACCACCGGGCTGACAGGGTGGGCGTACATCTTCAGGCTGAAAAGGTGTTCTTTAAGTTAAGGTAATGGGTAACCCCTCTCCAGATGTCCCACAGGAAACAGCAGATCTATTACTGTGTTTAATGACAACAAGACCTCTGGGAACGGCAGACAATTTATATTACACAGAGACTGAGATGGTTGGAGGTTCAGTGCTGCTCACCTAGCTGTCTGCTTTGATTGCAAATCAGTGCTTAAATTCTGCTCACTGGCAGCTCACAGATTTCACACTGAGAGTGGAGGATAAATCAGTCATGAGCTCCTTGTCTGGGGCATCTTTGCTTTCTCTCTTCATGTGCCTGGATATGTTATCCAAGTTTACAGGCCATATTTACATTGGAGAGCTACTTGCAGCGATACCCAAGCTCACCACACCCAAGCTGTTACTGGAGCAGGACACTTCAAAATCACTTCAGCAGTTTCTACCTGAAAAAGTTGGACTTGTTGAGAAGCAGCTGATTATGAGCCCAAGAACAGCTTGGAGGTTACAACACTTTCCACATGACAAATAGACTCTCTGCATGGTGTTACATGGCACTGTGTGGATGTCCCAGCCCTCTTGGTGCTGTCTCAGAGCTCTTCCCTTTGGGCTCTTTTGTACAGCTTCATGCAAAAAGCAGGTTATGATCCCTGGGGAGCCTAACAGAGTCATAGAATCATAGAACCGTTTAGGTTGGAAAAGACCTTTAAGTTCATTGAGTCCGACCATAAAACAACTTGCAGGAAACTGCAAAGTTAGGGGGGAACATGTTGGTCCACAAAGAGCTTTGCACAGTGGTTGCTCACACCTAGATCAGGCTGGAGGAGCTCACAGCTCAATCATCATACACTTCTCTGATGCTGACATACAGTTAGTTTTCTCTTGTGAATGAATTTAGGTTGGTAGTTGGCACATGTGTGTTCAAACTACCGTTTTGACTAGTCACAGAAAACTATCAGATTCAAGCAGTGTTTTACAACAACATACCTATGTTTTCCAAAACCTACAGAAGAGAGTGTAAAATATCCCTAAAGCAAAGAGACATTGTCAAGAAGCTGTCCCATTTTCACACTAGCCAGCGGCTAGCCAGTGTAGCTGGCTGTGTAGCTAATACCTTCCATATAGGAATATAAAGATAACTAGTTTGAGTCATGCCTTTTAAGGCATTTTGCTAGCTGGAACATCCCCCCAGCCTGCACAGTACCCAAAGCAGGGCAGGGACTGAAGCACACATTTTGACTGTATGTATTTGCTACAGGCTGAGAGTGAAGGAATTCAACAGCTACTAATATTCTGGTTGCAAAGATTTATCTGAGGCCAGTTCCTACCCCTAGAGTGTCCCTGCAGCTCTATTGCATTTGTTGTCACTGCCTAAATGTAACTGAGGGTGGGAGTAGGACCTCCAAACCCTTCTTCAGTTTTTCACTTTTTTCTTTAAGCTTCTGCTGCCAGAAACCATCATGCACTGATGAAAGACAAAATGAGCAACTCTGAAATGCAGTTTAAATTGGTTGGGAGCCAAAAAGACAAGGAAAAGTAGAGTGAAAAAACTTAAATATACCTGGAAGAAATGGCCATCTTTTTCAGAATTGCACTTAGTAATTCTATCATTATTTTAACAGAATGCAATGTCATAACATGGGCATTGCTGTTATTCATATACAGTTTCATAAAAGTGACAGAAAGTGCAGCTTGTGGTACCTCTTAAACAAATAAGGAATTTAACTGCCTCAATAACATTTGGAAATTCGAGATAAAGCCAAAGCCCCATGTCTTATATTAACAAATTACTAGCTCCTAAAGCAGGCCTGCATAGCCTATTGTACAATTAGTGACAAATACAGTGCCTGTGACATATTTAGTGCAGGGAAAATAGAACTGGTCTGTACGATGTATGATGACTGGGTAATGATTGCAAGTAATGGTCTGTCTGTACATCTGAACAAAGCAAAGAAAGCAACTAGCCCTTCCCATAAGCCTTCCATCACTGATGGGCTGTCATGCTTCTCTAGCTTGCTTGGGATAGAGGAGTGGAGAGGAGAAAAGGAGGTGCTGGAAAAAAAGGCAGAGAAAGGCGGAAAGGAAGGAGAGCAGAGCAGGTTGTTCCCAACACCCAGACTGGGTGACTTGGGTGCCATATTCTGTCCCCTGCTTTTTCTATTTCAATGGCTGATGCTCTTACCCACCCAGGTTCATCAGCGCCTTTCCACCTCCCTGGCTCCTTGGTAATCAGCGTGTCTGATCCACGTGTCTCACTAGACAATCTCATTCCTGCACTTCTTTCTCCCTACTGGCCCTTACTCATGCCCCAGGTCATAGATAATTCTGTGGAAAAAGCAGCTCAATGCTAAGGAGCTACCTCTTTCTTCCTCTCCCTGCCGCCCCACCAAAAAAAAAAAAAAAAAGACAAAAATGTTGAATTATTAGAGAAGAAATAGGGAAAAGAGCAAAGAATATTGTTATGGTAAAACACAGATCCACCATGCACATTTGAGTAGAGACTGTGCAAAACTTTGCTAGGAAGTGGAAAATGTTCAAGGGGAAGGAAAATGTGATTTGAGGAAACGGACAGCAACTAAGGAGATTAGTGCTCATCAAGCCACAAGTATAGAAAAAACTGTTAAGGGAGAACTATGAGAGATGTATAAAATCATGAGCCCCAGTGAGCTGGTGATGAGAGAAAAATTATTCCCAGTCCCTGCCAGTCGACAGCTACGGGCTTTCAAATAAACCAGCTGGCAGGTCCAGACCAAAGCAAATCAAAGCAGGACGTTTCTTCAGACAACATACTAATCTGTGGAACTCCCCACTCCTGCCATCTCCCTGTCTAACTTTACTTTTTAATTCTCCCCCACAGTCCAGACAATATTATTTTGTCTTTCAACTCCATCTCCCTGCACATGTCAGAAATCCCCTCCACAATATTTTCCTCATGCGCATCCATTTCAGTGTCCAATATCATCACTGTAGCTGGCTGGGTTCGATATTTGCTTTTACTCTTCTACTAATTGACATTAGTGTATAAGGTGGTATCCGAGAAACATCTCCCTTTCATCCTGAAAGTCGTGTACACTTTTTACAACAGCTAGAATCCACGAGTTGTGTCATTCCTTCTACATTGTAAATGCAGAAGATACTGACCTGCAGATAGCTGCTGACACAAGATTCATATCAGACTTCTCCTTCTGCTCAGCTTGGGAGGGAAGTTGTGAACTGGTTGACTGTGAGTTTACTTCTGAATTGAGCTTCTCTGCAGATCTGCAGGAGGTGTAGGACTGGGATTCAGGTATTTCGAGAATGTTATCTGTCATCTAGCTCTTGTCTCTCAAGGTCACCGGGACTCATCACAGCCAGTAAATTCTACAAAAGTGCTCATCCCTTTTGGGTGTACAAAGGGCCGACACTGCAGAAACTCCAGAGGCAGTTTCTCCTCCTGGAAGTGAAGAGGAGAGGGTGCGGGCGGCGGAGACTGGCATGAGAATGTATCAGAGGCATTTGCAGATTTTCACACTCTTGTTACTCAAAACAGCATGAAAAACAATCTTTTTTAATCTTTAGTAAAGAGCAAGCTGGCTGAGAACTTCACAGGGAAATGCAAAATGCTGAAGGATATAATGGAAATGAATGATACATTTAACCTCAGGTCAAACAGAAGAGAGAGAGAATGAGCTTCAAATAAGAAAGCTTCAGGTAGGAGGGAGTGTAAAATGAGGGGAAATACAGGGCCAGGGTAGAAACAAACAGTGAAAATAGATTATTTGTTCTTGGGCTTTAATTTCTGAATAGCTAGTTGAACTTTTCTATGAAGGAGGTTGTGTGTGTTTTAGGTTTGGAAGGTTTTGGTTGTGTTTTTGTTTGTTTCAAGGAATAAAGCAACTTCTGTAAAGTGGTAGGTTTTTTTGGAGTGGGGTTTTTTTGCAGTATACCTGATGCTTATTTGAAAGAGAGGGGGAATTCCTTGGACTGACACAAAATAAACAGCATGTTACAGAAAGCTGCCATAGATTACAACAATTCAGCATAATTTCACTGGAGAAATGACTGCTCAGCTCCTTCAGATGCTTTAACATCTGTGCATAGGGTGTTTTAAAACCTACAGCATGTTACTTTTTGTCAGTCAAAACATTTTCATTTCTGCAATACTCAATTCTGAGATCATCCCACCTGCTACCCAAAGAATTTTCCTGCCCTTTTGGCAGCATGATATCCATTAACTTTTATTTAAAGGAAGACTGAAAAAAATAAGTTTCATGATAAGAAATCATGAATCATCAGATTGACTCATTGATTTTCCTACCTCGTACAGTGAAAGAATTAGTTATTACAAAATCTACCTGCAAGAACTGTAGATTCATTGCCAAATCTTGACATCTTGTTGGGTTGCTGTAGGGTCAACAGCCGGAGACAGCATGCATGCAGGCCCTCGATGACGCAGTTGGGTTAGGCCAGGGATGGGCTTGGCAGCCACCATGGTTAGGAACGAGCTTGTTAAAAGACGATTATTCTGTTCCCACTGAGGACTGGGCAGGAATTGGGAGTTCCCCTTTCACGCAGACACCAGGTGCTGCTGACAGGAACATTGTCTGCGTATTGCTTCTCAGAAAGCTTCTGCTGTCTTCCACAGAGCTTATGCTAGCAGCTTTAACCTCTAATTTGAGAAAGAAAACAAGACCCACCCGTTGCCCTCGCCAGCCATGCTTGCCACAAGTGCGTCCTTGGTGACCCTCACCTCGCTCAAAGAACTAACTAGCTCAGTGCAGACATTACTGGGCAAAAATGCCTAATAATCGGTTTTGCAACAGTTCAGTGAGGTGACTCTAATGGTCCCTTCTGGCCTTTGTGTTTCTTTGAACGTTTACCCTTGCAACCATCGGCAAACAGGTCTGGGAGAGGTGGGGTTAGAAACCAGGAGATCCTGCACCTTGTTCAGTTCACAGACCACTGGGTCAGCCCTTTCTCACTGTCTATTTACATAACGGTAGAACCATATTTAATCCAATTTTCAGATTTGAAAGAGACAGGCACTCTGGAGTCTTTCAGCAGTTTATTTATCCTTTTAGCTTTGTCCAGCTCTTTATGCTCAAGCCTATTAGGTGATTCTAGTGAGCCAAAGCCCAGTGAAGCTAAGATCCTTGTCTCAGAAAACTAAGTATTTCTCTTGCTCCTTTTTGCCTTTTCAACAGCAATTAAAGGAAAAAGTGTCCCCTTATTACAGCCCATCGCCTGCTGAATCATCAGTTGATATCCTGCCTGTGTGTGTGAGGCTTTTTAAAAATACTAGACTCATTATTCCCTGACCTAGTGATTTATATTGTGATCCTTTGTGGGAAGAAAATGCACTAAGTTCACAAAGTGGGGGACTGAAATCAAGAGCGCATTGTAATAGATTGAGCAAATGGTACCCTAGATGATAGAAAACTGCAGGCAGGAGAAAGGGAAATATCAGGGCTGTGTGAAATATGCCAATTTAAGTTCTCATGATTTTGACAGATCAAAACCCATGAGGTTTTATTTGAGGTAGGTTTGCTTTCTCAGAGGTTTCATTGAAGCCATAGCATCAGGCAGAGCCCAGCACAGCTGAAGACAGAAGAGAAATGCCTGGTGGACTTGCCAGCTGCATATATGTACTGGTGAGACTTACCAAACACTTTTAGCAAGAAGATGCTCTTCTTATTTGCACTTGGATATTTCCTGGAGCTGACTAGCTTCCAATGATTCTTTCTTCCAAAGGATTCAGATAACAAGCAGCAGTCTCACTCAGCCATCTGAAGGCACCTGCTTCAGATTGACCATTCCTTCAAGCATGGCTTTTCTATCTACTCCACATTCAGCAACACAGATTTTGGCAATCCTCCTGCAGGCTCTGCCCATGGGTGGGTACCACTGAAGATCAGGGACAGGCTGCCTTTGAGGAAAACAGATAAATAGCCCAGCATTAACCTCAGGGTTTCTGCTTGGCTTAATATGAAGTCTTTGAAAATCAACTTCTTTTCATCAAAGTCCTTCTTCGAGATGTTCAGAGGGTGTGGACCTGGCATGTACTTTGCAGACTGGGAATTCTTCCACATTCTTGTGGTGTATGGGTAAGTACCCAAAATGCCTGGATGTTCTCTATACACTCTGCATCTGCCAAAAGGGCCCCCACAGAAGCGATTTCCCCCTTCATAGCAGCAGGCTGGCTTCAGTCACAGTCAGCATTGGAAAAGGACAGTTATGAGGAGGCAAACACATTTTCTGAGTGCCTACCAATGCCAATCTCTACTGCATTTATTGCAAACCAGAGCTGATGTGACTTCAAAGACTGAAAAATGCCCTGAGGTGTAATGCATTTATCAGGTGGTTCACTGGATAAGTCTCTTCTCTCTCAACTCTTTGGAGTTTTCCTGGCATGAGATAATAATAACAAAAAAACCCCATCTTGCCTATGCATGCTCAGTTAAGATCAGCTGAATTAATTTCTCTTAATTAAGACAGTTATTACTTTGCCAGTTGCCTCTGGATTTTTACATCCTGCAAACCTCAACAGCAACGTGTATTGTAGTTCTGAGCATACAAAGAAATATCATCTGAAGTTTGCTGCCAAAAATAGGTAGGAAACCTCTGTGGAAATAGGTCTCATATTTTTCCACACCACTTTCTCCAACCTTACTGCTGGTAAATCTTCAGGGAAATATTTGTCTTCATTTTCAGCTTCTTTAAAAGGAAAGTTTTAACTGTTTCCACTTTCGTTCATCCTTAGTTAATCTTATGGTAAGTAAAACAGCAAAGTTCAAGCTCAGTCTGAGACCAATTCAGAGAAGCACTTAACAGTGTGAAATGTCCTATTGACTTCCAGAGGGACTGCTTGAATGTTTCAGCTTGTGCTTAAGTGTTTTGCTGCTGGGGACCTTCTGATCTCTTGATCTGAAAATGTGACCTCAGGAATGTATGCCAGGTGGGTGCCAATTTGGCTCCTGCGGAGGCAGCAGAAAGTAGTGCATCATCTCAGGGTGGTTGTTGGCACTCAGCTACAGAGATCCAGACACCAACAGAGGGGCTCTGAGAGGTGACCTCTGTGAATGGATCCATGACACCGGGAGGTGCGACTACCCCGGCTCTGTTCTGTGCCTCTCCGCTGGACACTGTAGCAGAGAAAGCAGAGCAGGGACTCAACTGCCTCACTGCAAAGTCCAGAATATCTTTACAAATCCAGCGTCACCAGAGGATTAAGATGATATGCCACATTGCGAGGTACAGCTGATGAGGTACAGACACGCAGCCTCTTTCCCTGACCTTCCTACACAGAAAGGCAGAGAGGACACCAAATCCGGGCACAGCACAAAGCTCTGCAGCTGTTTGCAAAGGTGCAAGGGTGTCAGAGTCCTTTGGCAGATGCTGTTGTCAGGACAATAAAGCAGTGGTTGGAGGCTGCCACACAGCCTGCCTGGGATGTCTGTGACTTGGGAGCTACAACGCACTTCTGTTATATAACCAAAGCTCTTTTATGCAACCGCTCCTCCAGCACTGCCCTGCTATATCCGATTATTATGGAGGACGAAAAACATTGTTATTTTTAACAGCTGAATCAAGGCTCAATGGGCTTAAAAGGATATTCAGAAACAGCTGCTTCCATGATGCTTTAAAGTCAGTGGTGGCCACTGCAAAAGCTGTTTGCCTCTGTTTTGGAAACTGCTTTTCCATGGCATTTGTGTTGCCTTGCATTTGTAAATGAGAGGCTGAGTCCCTTTTCCATAAGTGTTGTAAACTACTTGTTGCCATTCACCCAGACAATGCAACAACAGCTTTCCAAGAGGTTCCTTTCCATTACATCAGGAAAAATAAAATAATACTAATGCTTCTGGAAGGAAATATCTCAATCCATAGCCTATTTTTCACGTAGGACCTCTATCCCTAAGCACCTATTGGCAACAGCAGTTCATATATTTTGCAATATTAGCATCATCTATCCAACACCCAATTCATTCTTGAGTTCCAAGGATTGGTAGTACTGTTACGTTAAAAGAAGTAAGAGAGTGAGATCCTTCCAACAGTGGCATTCCTGATGTTCACTTCTGTGCTTAGACGATGCTGAGCATACTGTAAGCCATTACAGTACATAGCTTGAGCAGAAAGGGTCTGGGCATCTGAGAAAAGATAAAAGGGGGAAAAAAACCCCTAGTGCTTTGTTCCCCGCATCCCCAAACAATAGCAGGATTTTCATCATAGGTTAGTTACTGAACTTCCTGTGTTCCTTCCAAAAAATGAAACTGTCAGGTGAAATTTCTTTCTTGATCTGATCCAGATGCACAAAACTCAGACCCAGACCTTGGTCTTTCTAAAGTTTTAGGGGCTGGGATAGCGGTTTGTTTCACTCCAAAGGCAGGTATAGTTTCTGGCTGAGGTCTCCCATGCCTTGGAGGTCCACAGTGTTGGGGTGGAGTGGGCTGTCTCTTCTCTGGTGCTAGATCAGCAGGATCAAGGCAGGAAGGACCTTATTTTTGTAGATCAGCCATTTCAAGCATTCTAAGCATCAGACTATTCAAATTTATTAAACAGCTTATTTATAGTCTTACATGCCTGAATTCCATTGGTTTTCTGTACCTTCTCAGACCAGCAGTGGCTGTCTGACAAATCATCTATAGCCAGAGCATGCTGTGGGTCTTTATGGTTCACTGAGCATCTGGAAGCATTTCCAGTTGCATTTCTGTTAAAGGTGGGTTTCCCCTTATGCAACTTGCACCAATCAAAAGTTGACCGGCTGGAGTAAGCCAAGTCTAACTTTCCTTATTATCAGTGACAAGGAAACATACTTTTCATCAGAAGATGATTTCTTCTACCTCAAACATCTATTTTAGGATGGGGCAGCTAATCAAATACATGATTTATTGTAGTGACCATATCCAGTTGGCAAAGACTAGGTACAAATTTAATTCTAGATAGCTGAAGGCAATTAAAATAAACCTCACCTGAAAATTCAAAACAAACTCTCAATGGTTTTAAAGAAGTAGAAAAATGCATAAAAATCAAATTTTGTCCTTGGCTGCATATTGTATTAAACTGAAATTCAGTGCACCAGGAGAACTGAAAGATTATAAAGAAGCAAAGCCTGAATCTTTAACACTCAGTGTAACTTGACATTGCAATTTAATCACACATATCTATGTTAGTCAGGGTGTACAGCATTGTAATAGGGAGACTAAGATTGGTACAAATGGAGAATGAATGGGGATGGCTGAGTGTGGAGGCACCAGCAAGAGCATACAGCAGGGACAGGGTTCTCAGAATGGACTGTGTTAAGGGCACACAGCTTAGCAGGTCATCAAGACCCCAGCACATCTACCTGCAGCTTCACAAGACACCCAGACCTGGAGATGAAGAATGGTGGTCACCTGATGATTCACAAAGGTGGGACAGGATGGAGACATTCATCAGTGCCCGACCTGAAAGAGTACACAAGCTCTATTATGGAATGTTATATATTGGAAACCCACACATCCTGAGAGAAACTCAGGAGACCCAAGAAAGTTTTGACAGTTGGTGTTACTTGTCCTCCGTGTCATTGCAATGGATCCTGGATCTAGTATTTCGACACAAGCGTTGTGATGCCTGGGTGCTGGGCTGATGTCTGGTCACCACAAAAATGCTGCTGCTGCTCATGAGTGTGAGACTGAGAGCTTGAATCAGTGAAAACATTTATTCTTTCAGTTTGTATTTTAATAAAAATCACCTTTCCCCATTGTAAGGTCATGGATATTGCCATGACTATATGTGGCACTGATATTTCCTGCAATTGTTGATAAAATGTTGTGACAGTATTCATCTATATGAAGACTGCATGCAAGCTGTCAGTTTAGAGCAGGAGATACCTCTTCTTAAAGGAAGCAGAGTGTACACCCTGTTCTTGTGAACTGAGAGATATCAGTTGAACAGAACTGCTGTTTAGAGAAGTATTTCTCTTCTTGATTAAGTGGGGGGAAAAAAAAAAGAAAAAAAAAGTTTTAGAGGGCTATTTGTCCTATCTCAGGAATAAAGATTCAATGCCTGGAAATGACTGATGCAAGCTATTATTAAGGGAGCTATATTCATACATTTCAGCAGAGTTAGATGATGATGAAGTTAATTCAATCTTGTAATCACAGATAGCTATTGTTTCAGGAACAGCATCATCTAAAAGATCTGGTCCGTATCATCTTGATGTTTACAAATAAACATTGAAGTGGAATTTAAACTCTGGCTAAAATGAAATTAGAAGGAGAGTCACCTTCTGTGGTGCAGTGAATATACTGCACTGATCATCAGCAAATCATTTCTCCTCTGGTTGTTTTGCACAAAAATGTAGCTGCAAAATAACACCGAGCCTTATTAGTAGATTTCAGATTCTTTCATTGTACAATATTATCTCCCTCAAACTGCAAAAAATTCTGAGTCACATGCTTAAAATGGTAAAATTATATGGAAAATAAAGAAATTTCATTCAGCAGTTGCCAAAATATGTTTTTAATGCAAATGTTACACCCCGTCATACTGTTGTTCGCCCTTCTGGAACATAGAGATGATACTATGAAAAGTGCCAGTATTTGGAATAATTTTTTTTTATTCAGCTGGCATCCTCTGCCCTTTCCTCTAACCTGCAAATATATTCACTTGGAAAAAAAAGCACTAAGTTAGATCCTGATGTATAATATTTCCATGGTTTCAAAAGAGTGACACCAGTTAATACCAGCTGAAGAGCCATCCTTGGATAGGCTCTGTTTCATGCAAAGCTTCCAAGTCTCTAATCTCTTTCACATTCAAAACAAAAAGAAGTCTCAAAAAAAAAAAAAAAAAAAAAAAAAAAGGTTTCTGTACCTTTGATCAGGTCCCAGACAGCTGGAACCAGAGTGACACACTTGAGGCACCTCGCTGCCATCCTTCATGACTTCTGTGGCCATGCAAGAATCAGTTTCTGAAGGATTTATTGTGGTGGGAATGCCCTCACTGTGCACTGAGAGTAATCAATCTCACCTTTCACATGAGACCTTCTTTTGTAACTGCTCCTCCTCCTTTTATTTATAGTGTTAATGCAGAGAAACAAAAAATCAGATGCTGTCATCCTCAAGTTCATCTTCTTTCCCCCCCATTGTCCTTCAAAATTACAAACTCCAGTTGAATTGATTTCATACATGTCTGTGAGATTTCCTGGAGGACTTAGAGTAATTGGACACCATTTTGGCTGAACTTCCTCTGTGTTGCTCCCAGGGTGCAAAGCAGGCAGAAAGCTGGCTTACCCAAATGGATGGAGACCCTCTAAATAGAAGAAGATTGCCAAGCTATAAGTGACATAATTTCTCTTGACTAAAAACAGTTGCTTCTGCCTGAGCTGGTTATTCTGAACTGCCCAGTGGAGATCCAGCTACTATTGTATAGATATTTTAAGGTACAATTCATTTTATTCTAAAGTCGATAGCCAAAACAAGCCAGAGGAAGTAATACCTGAAAAGTACTTGCTTCTCCATACTGACTATAAAGGGAGCCAAAGTTCACCGGCTCAGATGGACATATCTGCAGTGGAGATGTCTTAGGGCAGGTGAGCTAAATGCCCGCTGTGACATTATGGATTAGTGAATCCCCATTCATGGTTTGTGTTGCCTTCTGTGGTGGAAGTTGCAAGGAAGAGATCAGGACTGAATTCCCCTGGGCCCTGTACAAATTACAAGGAGAGGTGGTTTAACCCCAGCCGGCAAGTAAGCACCACACAGCTACTCGCTCACTCCCCCCTGGAGGGATGGGGGAGAGAATCAGAAGGGTAAAAGTGAGAAAACTCATGGGTTGAGATAAAGACAGTTTAATAGCTAAAGCAAACGCCGCGCATGCAAACAAAGCAAAACAAGGAATTCATTCACTACTTCCCATCAGCAGGCAGGTGTTCAGCCATCTCTGGGAAAGCAGGGCTCCATCACGCATAATGGCTGCTTGGGAAGACAAATGCCATCACTATCCAATACATCCTTATTAACCGCCACTCCCTTTCCCATCCTTTGATATAATAGACAGATATCATTCCCTTAGTCTGTGGACCACACCTTTTAAATGTCTGTAAAATGTCCATAAATGTCCATAAAATGTCCACTGAGTTCATTTAGTCCATGACTTTGGGCTCCATCTGTTATGGTGGTCACTCAGGACAGGAGAGGTGGTGTGTTACGTGGAGTTACTGGGCACCAAAGCCAGCTCAGGTCGGGTCACTGCTACACTTGCACTGCTTCTTGTAAGGCTTCTCCTCCATTGTTTTGTGTGGTTCCTGCTATAGTAATTCCTATAGCATGTAACTCAAATCCTGGGTTACAACAGTTTAAAGGTAGGACCGTTACAGTCCACCTCTGGTCCCTTTGGGCCAGGTTACAGGATTTAACAATGCAATGAACTCCTCCCCTTGCTCCTAGCCTGGCTATCAAGGAGTTCTTGCTATAGTAATTCCTATAGCATGTAACTCAAATCCTGGGTTACAACAGTTTAAAGGTAGGACCGTTACAGTCCACCTCTGGTCCCTTTGGGCCAGGTTACAGGATTTAACAATGCAATGAACTCCTCCCCTTGTCCCTTCTCTGGCTTGGGCTTATCCACAGACTGCAGTCCCTTTAGGGGAGTACCTGCTCCAAGTGGAGCCTTAGCTATGCACCACAGTCTCTTCAGGGCTATACCTGCTGTGGCATGGACTTCTCCACAGCCACAGATGCTTCGAGG
>WAAD01007135.1:0-13259 GCA_013389945.1 Fregata magnificens
TAAAAACATTTCCAGAGTTCTTAATTTGATTTGCAGAATTTTACAAAATATTTTCTTATTTTACTAATCATTCAAGAAACCCCCAAAATCTTGACATTCTAAACTCTAGCATAATAAAACCTGAAAAGACATTCAAGCAGATTAGCTTAAATACTTTATTCTGAATTATCTCAATAAAATCATGATGGTTGGTCTTATTCTTAGATTTTTTTTTTTTTTCGGGGATTCTATAAGTTCCCAAATAGAATCATTTCAATGGCTCCTGTCATTCTCTGGAGGATTGGTGTTTTCTTACTGTGACTACTAAATAGGTCAGACTACTGGAACAGAACAAAACAAAACAAAATGCAGTTTATCATCTGGCTGTTGCAAAAACATGTGGACTGAACGCAGAGCATGAAGGGAGATAAACTTCAGACTGTTACTAAAGCAAACCTGTAATAGTGTTCTTTTTTAGCCCTCTTTCTCTTTCTCTCTGTCCCTTTCTACTACTTTTACTTTGTCATTGTTTTCCAACATGTAACACAGATACAGTTTCCTTTTGTTCCATCAGGAGAATATATACATTTAAAAAGCTCCCCTAACTTATTATTTTTATTAGAATTCCTCAGGTAAACACTCTCAAAATGCTTTGCTAATTGTGTTTACTGTTGCAATCATTGACTGATTTGAGCCGTGCTGAACTGTAGGTATTTTTATGTTTCTCCTCCAGAAGCAGGAACTTCTCCTGGATGTGCAGGTTTTTCTTCCCAACTCGAATGCACAGATAGAATGGCACATGAACCTGCTCAAGCAGGGGGGGTTAGACAAGATGATCTTCAGAGGTCCCTTCCAACCCCAACCATTCTGTGATTCTGTGATTCTGTGAATGGCACAACGTATTTGTATTTCTTCTGCTTAGAGCATTTTAGTATCCACCTCCAAAACCATCAGCTGTTGTTTATCCTTGTGTATCCGTCTTTTAAAGCTACACTACTATATACTGAAGAAGCTTGTCTAGTATATCTTTACTCACTCTTCCCTTAGATGTGCTGGTGTGTAGATGACTTCTGGATCTCTAAAAGCAGCTTAGTCCAGAGAGATTGTTCTCTGTATCTCAGGATCGCAGTTGTTCAAGACAATTTCCCTAGCAAGATAAATATATTTGTTGACATCTCTAAGTGGCTTACTACCAAGTGGGATGTTAGCCTGATTATCCTCTACTGTTTAACAGAGTATCAGCTCTCTTGAGAGCATGTTTTCCTAAAAAATTTTCTGTTTCCATTCTTAACTCTTAATAGTGTACAAAACCCCTGTAATTAGCTACTATAAATATTTTCTAATGTCTATTTTTGCTTTTTTGGGTTGTCTTATCCTCTCCAGATCAGAGAAATAAGTAACTTTTGCCACAGGACACTCAACTTGATATATCTCTGTGCAATTTTCTAAAAAAGAGAATATAATGTAGTAATTTTTGAGCTTTAGATTGTCTTAGAAATACACATGGGAATCTTTTTTTTGTGTGTGTGAGATTATGGTAATAATAGCTTATTATACAACTTCTAAATTTATTCTATTGTGAATTTATTAGGGTCAGTGNTGTGTTTTTCAAATCCCATTTCTGTGTTCAGTTAAAATAATGTTTTCTCTATCATTATACATTTTTAAAAACCTCTACATATTTCAGCAAACTTTCCCAGCAGCCTGATGAAGTAGACCATGGAGGAGTAATATCCATTTTTTGGCATGGCATAGCAAAGCCCAGAACAAATTATTTGCAAAAAGTGACATGTCGGTAGAGAGCTGTGCAGCTCCCAAATTCTGCAGTTACATACACTTTCACATGTTTTAAACACTGGTGCTAGTAGCTAAGCTAGAAAGTTAGTGAGTGCCTAATGTCTGTTTTTTTTTTTTCCTGTGGGTAGCTGGGTACAGCTGGCCACAGATTCACTTTTTTTTCTTTTTTTTTTCCTCCAAAATAGGATAGATCATACTTAAATCTAGGTTGCTAAAACAGAAAGTAGAAATCTAGCAATCGAATACCCAAACTTAGACTTCCTTTATGGTTGTAATGCCTTGAAAGACTATATCAGCTTTGTCTGATACAAACTTCAGCTGAGGGACTCGATAAAATATGAATTTTTATTTCTGGGATTGTCAGTTGACAAGTTGCAAAATATTTAAGTTGTGCCTGTGTGGAAGCATGTCTGAAAGCATGGAGGAAACAGAGATAAACCAAACCATTACTGGGTATGTAATGAACTGCCCTGTCCTTGGCTATGCACTGTCTCTGAAGTCCAGCGCTGTGGATCAATTCAGCAAGGTATTACCATAGAAATGATATTTCCATAATAACGTGGCAAACTTGTTTTGCATGTTCTTTTTAGCTTCCCCCTTCCCCCTGGTTCACAGTGAAAACTCCTTCAAACACTTTCTTTTTTTTTTTTAAGTAGTTGTCAGTCTGGATCCCTGTCTGTATATCTAACACTAGCGTGCACACCAAGCCTATTACTCCTCCATGGTCAGCACATGCTGAAGATCGAAGGACAGATTTTCACTGTAACTACAGAAAAATCAGGCAGTTGACCTAAAGTCACATCTCATTCCCTTTGTTAATTAATTCAAGAGTTAATAATGCAGACAAAGGTGGATGCTAACACGAGTGACTCTGCAGGCCCATGACACTCCGTCTCCACCCCTTAAATATTGGAGGCCCAATGGGACATAAAGCCATAGCTCTGGAATGAGCTGTGGCAGTCAGCTTGGCGAGTACTCTTTGTTTTTATTATTTCCATCAAATTTCATGTCAACCAAGTCATATTTCTGAATAAGACCTTAGCTCCACAAACAACTGAGCTATTGCAACGGCTCACCGCCACTGTTGAAGTCTTATTGCTCCTTCTGTCTTCATTGGTATCAGCCCCAAAGTGCTGCTTCATTTCTACCAGTTTGACACTATCGTTAAAATAAATTCCCATTCATAAAGACAGGAGGTAAAAAATAACTTGGGATTGCAACGAAGGGCCAGGCAAAGACTAGAAAACTGTTCTACGCTTGCTTCAGTCATAACCCTAGGAGATTGAAGGGAGAGGGCAGCAGCCTGCCCCTTTTCATGTGACAATGGTACAGTTTTCTACACTGAGAATAGAGAGGTCTTTCTCATTCTCATGACCAGCCTAAAAACAAGCTAAAAATATATCTCTATTTTTTTTACTATGAGTACAGCAAATTATTACACACATGTATTTATTACAGTATACGTAGGAGAAGCATAAGGAGAATATGTGCAACTGTGCACACTGGTAGATCATCAGTGAACCTTACTCTCTACCTTTCCATATTTACCCTCTCAATTCTATAGAAAGACTTCCAGTAAATTCAGGCGTCCATGCTTTCATTGCAAAAGTACATGTAAAAGAAGAGTAAGTATATTTTAGAAAGGTAACAAAGCACAAATTATACCTGAGAACCTTTGAATTATAAAGTACATCTGTGGGCAACTTCCTGCTCAGTGACTGAAATAAATGATTGTTTTGCATAAAGGTGGTATACTCAGCAAAACAGTGACTGTATTTTCCAAAATGCTTGCATTTAAATGATTTTGGTGGTGATCCATGAAGTTTAAGATCCTGTCTATATTTGAAGAAAAATGAGTATTTGATTTGTTTGTATTAAACTGCTTTTATTACAATGCATTGCAAATAGGCATTCCTATATTGCTGACATTGAAAGTTGAGTTATGAGAAAATAGAGATATAAGCTGCACGTTGGAATGTATCTGTTTTTATGAAATTGCATGAGTGGATGAACTTTTCAGGTGAAATTTGAAAAGTTCAGACTTTTGGCAAACATTAAGGAGAAACGTAGCAGATCTTAAAAGAAAGGTAGAGAAGTTGTGGTTTTCTCTTCCCAGTAGCTAGCAGAAAACTTCACAGGAGAGGAAAAATGTTAATACTTGTTCTCTGTATATGTCAATGTATGTTCAATAGGAGGAGTGTTAAATTTATAATTTATTTTTTAACAACTAAATATTACTTGAAATTACTGTAATGCAAATTAGGTGTACTTTCCATAGCTGCTCGTTTACTTTTACACAGAAAAGAAAAAATATGCTTTTATAAAAGCAAATATTTTGGTGTATTATTTCTATCACAGAAATGCAAGTAAAAACAAGATCAAGTGTTTTGAGTTATTTGTGCTATTGTCTTTTCGGTCATCTGAGTTTCTAATGCCTAATTTGTCAATATACAACTCAGATATGTATTGGTAATTTTATGTAATGTGAGTGGGAAAGTGATTTTGTTTCAAATTTGGAATGCTTTAAGTTCATGGGAGCTCCGCCTGACTCTAAAATGATTGAATCTGCATTTACATAATTTATAAAAAGAGTTTCAGAAATGAGTTCTTTTAAAGTGTTCTGCTTTTTCTGTATAATAATACACCTTAAACTTTGGGAAACATTTATAGCTACTGAGATAATTTTTTTTCTTTCTGTTATTCATGTTGAATACTTCTTATATAGGATGCAATTCTACTGAATCAGAAAGATTATTTATCAGATGGGTAGATAGGTACTACTCCACAAAAGTCTTAGAATCTGTTCCAATTGACTTTTAGCCCTACCAAGCAATTCCTTTTGTTACATATGAAATATCTGAAGTTCCAGAATGCTATTATTTCTTGAAAGCAAATAATAATACAGTTTCCATCCCTATTCAGAAACAGACCCTTCCCTCAGATACACACACCCATAACTACAATTGGCATCAGTAGCAGCTGTGCACATGTAACTAAGGGCAGAGCTTGGCCTTTCATCAAAATAATTTTCTGCTGCAAAAATATCCAGTTATGATTATTCAGTTTATACTGTAGATGAGCCATTCAGTTATCTTTCTTTCTTCAGTAGCATATCATAAATTGTAAACCTTCAGTAATTATTTGTTTTTCCATTAATTATTCCATTGCATTGCCAAGTCAATTAATATGTATTTATATTAATCTACAAAAATCAGTCATATATTCTAGGCAAGTCTTGCTATTCTGAATGTATATGAGACAATCCAACAATGTAGCCTTGTAACCCCTTAAATATAGTATTAACCTTGCTAATAACAGGTTTCAGGCTTCATAGTAGCTCTGCAAAGCCTCAGGACTTTTCAGGCTTTGTCAGGACTTTTCTTGGCCAGCTCAGAGCTATGTTTCACATTGTTTAGCTGTAAAAGCAAGAGTCTAATGACCAGATGGCTATTTCCTAATTTGTTTTACTTTTGCTGAGCTTTGTGTAACTGTGTAGTATAACCATAATTTTTATATAGATAGTAGTACTAAGTAATTATTCTGTGTAGACTGAACTATTTATGACCCTACCATAATGATGTAGTGTAATGGAATAAAAGAATGGGAGTGAAGCAAAGCCCTTAAAAGTGGGGAAACAACATGGAGTGTAGAGTATAGGGATGGGATGATAACAGAGGTGGTACACGGTGATGTTAGAAGTCCCAGGGCTATAAACAACTCATCAGTGGTCAAATACCTATTGATAAAGAAATGCAGCCTTCAGAGCTGGGTAAAATCAGTTTTTGGAAGCAACAAGGAGAACAAAGAACAAGTATACAAGATACATGAAAAATGTTTGACATATAGTAAATTCAGATATAGTAGGGGCCTTCCATACCAAAAAACACAAACACAAAACAAAAAAACAAACAAGGTGCAAAAAACTGTGTTAGAAACATATATAATTAACCCTGAAATGAGGAGCAAGAAGCTATCAACATCAACACAACACTCCTCAGGGAAGGACATGGCGTGCTGATGACATGCTACAGTCCCCAACTCCCAGACTGATGCTGCAAACTGTAGGACCCATATAGAAGCAGTGGAAGAGTGAGAATAACCCTACAGAAATGATACANNCCCGAAATATTTTTTTTTTCTTTTTTTTTTTCCCCCTCTTTTTTTTTTTTTCTTTCTTTTTTTTTTTTTGTTTCTGTAATGAGCAATTCTGGACTACTAATAATTATGTTAATAGACATTTCAGTTACACAAACCAATAAATTCTTGACATTGCATAAAAGGTGGGTTTTTTTTTTCCTTTTGCCAATAGAAAGGTTTTGAGCATAACAAGTACACCGTAAGTTTCTTCTGCAGAGAATGTTGAAGCGTAGATCATGCCATCTGCTCATGCGCTTGAGGAGTCTCTGTGTCTCAGAGACACTGCCCATGTAGAACAACTGATCAGCATATTCAAGTGTGAATTCTGAACAAGTCAGTTTAACTAGCAAATTATGGCATTGCATTTTTCAATGTCTTGAATAGGTACTTTTTTCTAAGGGGTAGGGAGAACATCCATGCTCTAAGTGACTGCTCCCAAAGAGCAAATGGTAGACAACCATAGAGTTCAATGTCTTTCTCTATTTATTTAATGTCTTGCTATAAAATAATGATACTTGACAGTGGCTACTAAGATCTCAAGATCATTCTTACCCCTGATTACCTTGTTCTGGGTAGACTAAGATTCAGATTTTCAAAATATATTTAGCATCTACAACTGCTTGAAATACTCGTCTTTTACCTATCTCTAGGCAAAACCTAAATTTCCAACAGCACTGTTACTGAAGAAAAATAATTCTTTGTAAAATAGGCTTATTCATCTAGGTGCTTGCAGAGGAGCAGAATTATTCTATGAAAGCGACTCTTCATTATCTTTGATTCTCTATTTTTATTTATGTTTTTGAAGATTGAGTACTAACAAAACACTATTTGCTGTTCAATAGTCAGTGTAACTTGTGAAAATGTCTTAATCAACTGTAACAAGAAAAACAAGATAGTCTTGTGAAAGATTAGATTATATATTCTTAAAATGTAGATATTTGGAAGATCATGGGATTTTTTCCCCAGTCAACGTAGGAAATAGGATTCATTTTTCTTATTTGAGTAGAATGTCCCTAGAACTGTTTAAATTTACAGATGGAACAGAACAATGAGATGACTAGTTTTTCTAGCCTTTTGCTGAGAGAAGTAACACTTAAAAGTCTGTCAGCCTTTATCTATCCTGACCAGTGAATTTATTTTCACTATAATGTCTTTAAATCCGATTAGTTCTTCATCCCTATCATAACTAAGAAAGATTATATGCGTTACTCTCCAGTCATACTGAAAACATCAAATGATGCCTTTTAATAAGACACTTACTTGCAACATAAAGCAACATACCAATCACATATTTGGACCCTAGTTCTCATTCTTAGAGAAAGATGCCAGTCACGTGCTTCAGTGACATAACGGGTGGACTGAGAGTAGGGACAGGAGAACTGCACGCTCCTACCTGCAGCAGTGGTTGGAAAGGGGTACGGATGCAAGCTTGTGGGAAGCTCCCTTCCCACTTGGGGGAAGGTGTTTCAGAAGGAGAGGGCACATCTTCAGGGCGGCATCCAAAGCACAAAGGAAGCCTACTGTGTCTTTTACCCAATGTGTTTACACAGTAGCAGTGAGCAAAAGCATAGTAATAATGTTTGTCAATCACTTTCTGTGATTCTTTTTCTGAGATCTGTATTCATCTTCATTTTTAGAGTTGTATTTTTGAGGTTTGGCAGTTATTTATTGACTTATAAATGACAGCATAACATTTAGGCTGGAGGTAACATTTTGCATCTCCACCAACCCGCATATGTGAAGATCATACGTGGGTTTCTACCTTTCCTAGACCATAAGCTAAGAAGCATAATCCTACCTTAATTTTCTGCTCTACTTTTCAAAGAAATAGGTACTTGAGTTTTAGCTTTTACAAAAGTAGAGTTTATGCGATTTAGTGTGAAAGACATTTGCCACTTCTAAGTTTCCATGGAAGTATCTAGCTTATTAAGAATTTGGTTCTTTCTGCCATAATGTCTTGAGACACTCTCCAGTGTCATAAAAATAAGTTCTCTGCCTCTTCATGATATTTCGACCATTATGAATTAAGGAACTTTAGTAACCATCGTTAGAACCTCTTCTGATAAATAAAAATATTCATGCCAATTAGGGCAACTCTCTTCCATATTTTTATATATATTGATAGATCATAGGGTCTGATCTAAAACTTTACTGTAACTGGTAGAAAATGTTGGACCAAGTCCAAGCCAGTGAAGATAAATAAGTAGAAATGGAGATGAAACTCATAGAAAACACTAAATGTTATCATAATCTATTTCCTATTTGCATCTGTCCATCTTCCCTCAGTGTTTTAAGAGGTTTTGTAATGAAAGAAAACAACGTATGGAATGTCAAGAGCTGAACAGGAACTGAAATTAATTTTTAGGATGAGGAAGGTGACATGAAATTGAATAGAACTTTTACCATCAACATTATTCATAAGGACCATTTGTTGATTAAACTATCTGTTGTACTCCCAGCATGTCATATCACATCAATCACATATGAATTTAAATTAAAAGCCATATTAAAAAAATAATAATTGCCAAGTTGCCACATGTACCATCTGAGTGCTAAATTTAAACTTTTGCAGTACTTCAGCAGCTGCATGAACCTATGAATAATTCATTAACTATATGAAATAGTAGATTAGAATTAACCAACTAGTTGCATATCTTAGCTAATGTTTAAAATGGAAGAAATATAACTAGCCAATTCACCAGATACTTCCTAATCAAAAGCAATTATTTTATGCAGCTTTGTGGAAGATCTACTTAATCCTTAATATATACTTTAGGCAAACAGAGAGGAATTGACCTAAAATTCTGATTTACAAGAAGAAAAAGAATGAAAAACAAGAAATAAAAGGAAAAAAGGGTTTCTGCTAGGTAATGTACAAGTGGCTTGTAACATAGCTCCAGGGACTCTTGTTCTTGGGTTTCTTAACAGGCAACAGATGATTTTGTAAACTTGTTTAGTTTCATTATTTTCATGTCCTATTTTCAGATTGAAGGAATAATTATATATTTTCTCTATGCATCGGGAAAGTTTTGTCTTTATTCTAAGTAACTAGCATGAAATTCCATATTCCTTTCTCTTAAATTGCCAGAGATAGATTGGTACTGGGCTTGCAAGCTTTTTGTGGTCAGTAAGCAACAGCAAACATCCAATAGAAGGAAACTGAAAATTTTCTTTGCAGACATTACACGTTCTTTTTCTCAAAAAACCTGCCAACACAGAAGCAGCTCATTTTATACCTACAGGCCCAAAAGTAATGTCTTTTTAAAGCCAGGAAAAGGAATGTCTTGTCTCACCTGAGGCGTGACCGAAATCACAGGATTTTTTACACTGATCCTGGAGCCTAACTTAATGAAGTACAGATACTTGGACCAAAGCATATTTTTTAGCAAGATATTTGCTTTCAAACTAAGACAGACTAAAAGCCTAGATAGAGAGATGACTGAAGTGCACTTTGGGTGTTTTAATCATGGTCCCAATTATCTTTGTTAAACAGCAGTGCCTAGCAAAAATCACACTGTCTGGAGGTGGGATTTCCTCTTTCAGGAAGCTGCTGGCTTAGGAAGCTGCCACGGTATATGTCCTCCTCCTTGTCACAGGGCCAATGTGACTCTTGAATCTCTTATTGCATGTTATGCTGACCTCAGGGCTCTGGGTCTTCCCCCTAAAGCTGGGAGCTTAAAGATTTAGATTGTGGAGCTTACGGACATATGTGATTGTAACTGGATTTTTTGGGTAGTTTTCAAGATAGTATTCCCTTTAGTCTGTGAGAACAGGCACCATAACACATTATGCAAATTTGTGACTGAGACTGCAGCATGACTCCTAAAGGGGAAATAGAAATTAATAACAACATATTGTATGGTGGAAAGGAGAAGCCCCATCACTGAGCAAAGATATGAAGCCTCATTCCTAGAGGGCCCTTTACCTTCTTTCTTTGATAGTCATGCTCTCATACGTAAAGCAGGATGGGAAGGTGTTTGTGATACTGTCTGTAACTTGTGTGGGATTTAATGGGTTTTAACTTTTTTTTAATTACAAACACAGGTGTTTATTCATTCTTAATAAAATGTAATTTTAAACTAATTATTCTTTTTGAATGATTTATAGCAACCATATTCCAGGCCTTCACTTCTGTATTTTTCTGCTACCTGCAACTAGTAGAGGGGCACTCATCCCACCTGCTATGAAGAGGTCAGGTCATGCCAAGTACAATTTAGGAAATTGTGTAATTTAAGGTATGACACAAGAATGCATTTCCTTGCTTCAAAATGACTGTCCAGACTAATAATAATGAAGTATTTCAGTTTTTGCAGGGGAAGGGGGGAAGCCCAAGGAAGGTTCTTGTGCATTACCTAGCATTAGTATTCTTAAAAAGATTTTTTAAAGTCTCCATTTGTGTGAAGGAAAACTGTTTCTCTATTTGCTTACCCATCACAGGCAGTGCAGTAGCTAATGCCCTACTTTGATGAGTGCTTTGCGATGCTTTATGTCTGTAAGGCTATACAAAACCAAATTCTATTTTTTTCTTCTTCATAACGGGACTATGACTCTGAGGTTTTAGACTTAGTCTACATGGCTCTCATTTCAAAGTCTCAACATCAGAACGAATTTCTGAGGTGCTCATTCTTCTTTTTGTATTCGTTGTCTTTCTGTACTCCCATAGTTCCTAAAGAAGGCATGAAGGGAGGGAGAGAGGGAGGGNGGTATTGCTTTTATTGCATTGCAACTGCTTATACATAATGTACCAGGATTTTGCAACTAACTTAACTTAAAGATACCTAAATGAGAAAGCTCCCAGTCCAGGCAAAACACTCAGAAGAAATAGGTAAAAGTGAAGAGGCAAAATGAGGTAACAGTGCAGTGGGTATTTTAATTAAAAGCAGTGGATGAAGGTGACCGTTGGTCTGATTAAATGGCAGAACGGTTGGTCTAGTGCAAAAGTTAATTCATTGAAGTTAACAGGAACAACTTTCTACATAGTCGTAGATACACTACTTTGTCAGCCTCTTATTTTACTTCAGCTTTTCCTCACTCTGTTGAGAAGATTATTGAATAAAACATACTTCAACTCAGGTTTTTAAAATGCAGTACTGTTTCTGACTTAATTTTTTTGTGCGATTTGTTTTTATGGTGTTACCAGGCACGTACACAGAGAAAGGTATTTGTTCCATCACCTAGACTGTTTTTATAGTACTTAAAAAAATCTCCCAGCGTGATATATTTCTCAGGATCTCAAATAATTAACAAATGGTCAAATGGCACATTCCTGATTCCACCAGGGTATATGGCAATTAAGAAAAGTCTGCTGTAGTAAGGTAATTTCATAGTAACAAAAAGATAACATTACTACGTATAAATATGCTGTAATTATAATAATGTTTAGCACTTACAAGATGCCTTCTACCTCAGTATCTCAAAAAGTTGATTTATATTCAGCCTGTGGTACGTCTGCTTCTATCCGTATTTTACAGATAGGGAAAATAAATTAGAGAAGTTAAAATATGTGCAAAAGTCTATGCAGTAAGTCATTGAAAGAGGCTGATTGAAAGAATTGGAACCAAAATTTTGTCTTCTACTTTCAGTCACTAATTTCTAATGCATTCAAAGATCTAGACTGCAACTTTGTCTGTATGTCTCAGGCATGTGTCCTCAGAGATCTCCTCTAGTGCATACAGACAGGGCATGTTTGGCTTTAACCCACCTCACAGGTGCTTTGAACAGCTGAATCCAAATTTGCACATCATAATTTAAAGCTGGGCGAAATGGAAGAATCACGGCTTGTGTAAGAGGGACAGCAGCTCTCAGAACCACTTTTGGAGCAGCAGTTTTCTTAATACCTACTCTTCAGGTATTGTCTGAGTCACAGTTAATTCCACGCCCTTCATAACATACCCAGACGTAAGGACTTTGAGTTGTGAAATCATTGGCAATGCTGATTAAAAAACTTTACCCTTGATAGATGAAAAATGAAAAGGAACAAAGAATTTACACAATTTTGTGTTAGAATTTATGTTTTCAAGTTTTAAAAAACAGCAACAATGACACTGAAAAATACACTTCAAACATTTCAGTTAAACCATTTATTTCCATCTCCACTACTTATCTCAGTATCATCAACATCAATGTCTATGGTGTCTTTCAGATATTGTGTTTCAGTGCAAATCTACTCATTCCTTCCTGTAATATCATTTCAGTTTCCTCTTAATAAACAGATACTTCAAAAGTTCATTTTCCATGTTAAATAGTAATTTTGGAAAATGAAGAATCTGTGAATCAAACACAGAAAATTCTCCCCATCATCTAGAGTCTGTTTGACTAGATGTTAGGAAAAGAACCTTCATCAGGCTGAAAGAAATTTAATTAATGTTACAGTCATCCTCAAGATACACTACACGAGTGACATACAGAACAGTCGGGGGGGGAGGGGGGCATAAACAATAAATCAGTAGTCCACATAGTTCACACTTCAAATATTTTGTAGTTATTAAATCTTTCACTTTAAAAAGGTATAGAAGAAATAGAGAAATCAGAATAAAATTATTAGAAAGGAACACATTAAATAAAGACTGGGAAGATGATATTATTTTATATTAGAAAGAGAAAGGTAAAATGGAAAGGTGAAGAATAATATTTTTTCCCATAATAATAACAGAAAAAATAGTAATTGAAAGAAGAAATATTTTTTAAAGCATTTTTCCCACAAAATGTGCAATTCATGGCCACTGTGTCTTATCAGGCATTTAGAAAAAGGATTAATCACCGATATAGAATGCAAAACTATTTGGTGTTAAAAATGATACTATTGATGTGGAAATGTGTAAAACAAGCTATAGGGCATAAGTCAGACTTTCTCTGGTTTTGCAGATTTAAGAGGAAACTTTCTTCACAACTACTCTATGATTGTCTAATACAGAGAACCTTCCTCTGAAGTGACTGGATCAGCAATGGGATGTTTACTGAGATAAGATAAAACAATTGCTCTTGATATTCTATGACTTTTCCAATGAAAATATTAAGGAATGCCATTTCTACACAACAAATTCAAACTCATAAAGGAGACATCAATATTGTGTGTGAGAATACTTAAAGATTTTCAGGATTATATTGAAAAAATCAATCACGCCACTAGTGTAGGGATAATAAAACATTCTGTTTTGACTTAATGTGACTGTGAACTAACATTGTCTATAAATGAAACATATTCATTACTGAAATATTCTTCAATATCCTTTACAGATAACGTTGTAGGTGAGAATCCAAGTCAATCTTCAGCAATGACAAACAAAAGGTACTGGTCAAGTGAAGAAATTGCTTCATCAGAGAGTATATTAATGATTAATAAGCCT
>WAAD01007136.1:0-20196 GCA_013389945.1 Fregata magnificens
TCCCTTCCTACTCAGGAGATTCTATGATTCTATGATTGTTTAGAATATTTTTGCTTCTGAAGTCTGTTAAGAAAGGACTCTGTCCCTGTTATGGAGTTCTGGAGAAAGAAGTTTTAAAACCTATAGAAAAAAGATGAATGTCTGTCGAACACAGTAGGCTGTAATCTGAGATACTCTAAACATTATTTGGATTTCTGTGGACAGATGTTCATTAATATTAGCTAAAAATTTGGTACTGATGCTTCTAGAGGTATCTGTTGGATTCAGAACCATCATATTTTTCTAGTACATTTATGCATTCATGTGCATACACACATGCACACACAGAGACATAATTTAGTAAAACTTTTTGCCTTTTATTTGATAAAATTTTCTTATTTCTGACACCGAAGACTAAAATACCCTTGAATAGGAATACAGAAAAGGTTTCTATGTAGGCATTTTTCTGCCAGTGCAGTGTTGTTAATTACAGTGATTTTCCTCCACCTCTTTTAAAGATGTTCTGATTAATGACCTATTTTGTATTGAGAGTACCATAATTTTTATTCTGCTCTTCCTCATATGTCTTGCTTACAGACTGAAAATATGCTAGAATATAGCTTCCTATTGTAAGAAATAGAGTAAGATGTGGAATAATTATGGCAGTAGGAATTACCTATTCAGGTTCATTTTTGCAGAGCACTTCCAAAAAAATAATGAAATTAGTTGATTTTATTTGCATTAATATACTTCATTAATAAATCACACATTGTCAATAATTAAGAATATCACAGGATTTTCCTTCTTTCAGATGAATAGGTAGTTTTCTTATAGGATTTGTTGAAAACAGGTGCAGTTTAAAATTGTGTACTAAAATACATATTTTTGACAGAATAGCTTTTTTTGCAAGAAAAGGAGAAAGTCTCTCCCAGAAAAGAAAGTTAAAAAACTTCCAAGCAAGATCTTTCAATAATGATCAAGTAAACAAGTATCCAGGTGTTTTTGCCCTGAGCCTGGATATTAGCTGTCATAATCATGCCAGAAAATATCATGACAGTTTATTTCATAGCTCATATAAACAAACAATAATGAAATTAAATCATAATGGAGACCTATGTTAGTGCAGGATTATTACCCTAGAGTGAATGCTGTCACAGTTTTTTACTGCTGTAGGTTAAAGGAAATGGAAGCAGATTCTATCCTGCTTCCACCAAATGATTTTAGGAAGGATTCCTACTTCAATTTACCTTTTTTTACTGCATATTTTTTTTTTTAATTTTTTGAATGATTTCTAGATTTTATTTATTTTTTCCTTCCTTTAGGAATGAAACAGTTTTCGTTTATGGAGTGTGGCTGTTGCTTTTGCCTGAACTGTGATGGTCAAAGAAAAAGCCATTGCACTTACAGGGTGGAATCATATGCTTGAACTGGTATTGAGCAATGATTTATTGAGATTTGGGCAACTTTTTGGTCAACGTTTTTCTCATTAGATTTATTAATCATGAGAAAAAATTGTTTAGAGTTCAGTGCCTCTAAAGATATCCCTTGCTGCTCATGGCTTCATGTAGTTTTCCACTAGCATGTTAGTGTCTCTTGCAATCACAGTCTTTCTGCAGGATGCTTGTTGCCCAGATACCAAGTCTGCCAGTGCTTAAGTTAAGCGATAGGTTGAGATTGTGTGCAGGTTGGTAGGGATGCAGCTGTTCATACTTATTTACTGCAGTCTGGAGAGAAAATTACTCCACAGATAAATTTTGCTAAGTATAAAATATACAGGATCAAAATATTCACAAACAAACCCCTAATGGCTTTCTTTGAAGTGAAACTGTCTGAATTCTTTATTTTTAGTCTTATGTGGCATAATTGACTTAGAGAAGTAATGCCACATCTACTCTTGTAATTAAAATAAGGTAACATTTTAAATATTAATAGTTTCCCTATTATTATGACACACTGATTAAATAGGGTACAAACCTTATTAAGACTTGTTTTTGCTTGATAACAATGCATGACTATAATTGACTTTTGTTTGATCCAGGGTTTCTCTAAATTAAAAAGAACAGAGTATCAGATAAAAATTAAATAGCACAGAAATTTATATTTCATAATCCTTTTTGAAATGCAAATATGTTACAAAACATAATTCTTATATGTTCTCAAGTTATGTTTGATATTTATAAAGATTGCCCATCATTTCCTTCAATTAAAAGTTCACTTATCAAGGATAACCTCTATGTTTTTCATATCATAATTGATAAATCTAGTCCTTTCATTAAGATGAATGAAGCCTTCCCTAAAACCCGTAACAGTGCCAGATGGTGCCTAAGAGAAAAACATAGTGCTTTTGACTGTTATAATTTTAACATAGACACATAATACAAATTAGTAGCAAAAGGGAAAAAAAATCCAATTTGCCTTTCCCCTTCCCCAAAATACATGTTTTATTTGTTGCACAGGTCTGAGGTAAAAGTAAATTAAAATAGTCTCTGTTGTCTGTCTTTGCTCCAATAAAGTTAGTCAATGATTTCAATGGCAATAGTTTTCTGTCTAGTTCAGGATGTTTTTAAGAAACCTCACTAATTTAATTTTGATGTAGTAAGAAGAATACACTTCGCTCTCCCCTGACTGATATATGTGGAATACTACCATAGCTTGAGTAGCAACCACATTATGATTTGTGACTTTACTCTTTTGGTCTATGTTTCTGTGCGTGTTGGAAATAACGTGTAGTGGTCAACCAACCTCAGTTGTAGTACCTGCTTCTCATGTTTGTCACAAAAGTTCTGAGCAACACAGGTATATTTGTAGTCTCCAGCAGGGCAACACTGTCTGATCAGTGTGTATTCTGCAGCTCTAAGTGAAAATCCACAAGAGGTAAGTTTGATTTGACGTTTCTAGCTACATCTAAAAGCATCAGCCAGGGAATTAATATTGCAGAAAAGAACCTGTGGGAAGATATAGTTGGTGGTAGAAATACAAATAATCTCAACAAGAGATAGTTTGTAGTATGTCATACATCTATTAACCCAGGTGGACATATTTCAAACTCCAGAATTCCTGTCAGAGAGGAAAGAAGATATCACATGGCAAATAACATTATTGTTCAATCTGTACCTGTCCAATTGTCTCATTTTTGCCAGAATCACATCCAGAAGATAAGTTATAATATTTACATAGCAGAGCAAAATTGGGTAAAGCCAAATA
Organism: Fregata magnificens; assembly: GCA_013389945.1. Lineage (NCBI taxonomy): Eukaryota > Metazoa > Chordata > Aves > Suliformes > Fregatidae > Fregata > Fregata magnificens. The sequence goes on from WAAD01007136.1 coordinate 3,184, forward strand.
CACAGACTACCTTAGAAAAAAGCAAGTGTGTAACAGAAGAATAGCTGTTGGCCTTACTGCAGTGCTTTATATGTCCAAATCCTTATTTCCTCCTACTTTTTTTTTCTGAAAATGCTCCCCGCTCGTTAGTTATTTTGGTTCTTATCCTCTGAACCTGCCAGCAAGGATTCTTAGCTTGTCCAAACTGCTAATGTCAACATAGCGATGCAACTGGTCAGTGCCAGCCTATTTTGGCATCCATTTGCATCTGCATGCCATTCCTCTCTTTACAGATACCATCAAAGCATTATAGTTTGCCAAAATTCTAAAATATGTGTTACTCAGTTTTCCCCATCAAAAACATGAACCTATTTTTCCCTCTGTAGTATTGGTTCTGCCTATATGATGCCCTGATTTCCTAGAAGCTTTAGTATCAAAATGAGGACTCTAGTTCTTGCCCATTCCCCAGTGCCTTCCCCTGAAAATGTGATCTTTTTGAAGGCTTGGGAAATGGCAAAGTACACATAGACCTTTTTTTTAGCAGCTTTTAAAACAGCATTTGCTTCTCAGTCTGCAACTGCACATTGATTAGATGGTAGATTTTCTAGATTAATCCCTGACCACTAAAGCACTTTTGTTCTCTCCCATGCTGTTGGGAGATTTATTGATTTAATTGAAGGAGTTCTTACTAGAGTTTTTCAGCTGTACATATGTCTCTTCCTCCTTAAGTTGTTCACTTTACTCATTTTTATGATCCTCTGGGCTATGACTGTTTTTTCCCAGAGGTTATGAGTTAAAACAAAGTCTCAACTACTCTTCAGGAATCTACTTCTGATTAACTTGACTTTAACTTACCTTTAACAGTAGATCAATTTCACCTATGTCTATGCTACATAGGGAATTTCCCTGGGGATGTATACGGATTAGTCACAAGAATATGAAGGTAATTTCATTTAAAGGAAACAGAAATAGGTCATTTTAACAATGCAGTGGCAGCTTTGTGTCATATTTACTTTGGAGCTTTGTATGACTGTGAGATTTTTATTTTTTTCTCCTGTCAGCTATTTCCGCAAATTAATAAAGCACAAGTTTATAAAAATAATGAAATATAAAGATGGTATTACACCAATACAAAACTCTCTATCCTTGCTCTCCTTTCTTCTATGGCAGCAGTAGCAGGAGCATAGTAAAAAAACAGATTGGTTTTATGTTAGGCCCGACAGGGGAATTGTTCAAAAGTTGTTTGCTGTTCCTCAGGGTGATACTTCAGGTTATGTGAAGGTTTTGAAATGGGAATGCAGGATCTGTGGCAACAGTCGAGAACTTGTAGAAAAGTATAGATACTGTTTGCTAACTGCTCTGCTCAACAGTTGAAATCATATTGGCTAATTTTGAGACTCCACATTTTTGTTCTTATTATAGAAATCTTTAGCAATTTGCAGTTAAGCAAAATCGCCAACTGCAATGATAAATAATAGCATATGGGTGTATGCATATACAGAAAACACCCATGCATTACACATGCAGTATAATACAATTCCTATCATCTCCATTACATTAGCAATGCAGAGATACCGAAACGTGCTATGCTGCCAAGAGAGTTTACGCAGTTTTATTGAAATTAACAGGAACTGTGCATCTGAATTTTTAAGAAATCCCTGAGTTTTTCTGCCTCAGACGTGCCTGTTATTTCTTCTTCATGTTTGTTTTGGTTTAACCCAGCAGGCAGCTAAGCACCACACAGCCACTCACTCACTCCCCCCCAGCGGGGTGGGGGAGAGAATCAGAAGAGTAAAAGTGAGAAAACTCCTGGGTTGAGATAAAGACAGTTTAATAAGTAAAGCAAAAGCTGCACACGCAAGCAAAGCAAAACAAGGAATTCATTCACTACTTCCCATTGGCAGGCAGGTGTTCAGCCATCTCCAGGAAAGCAGGGCTCTTCATGTGTAATGGTTACTTGGGAAGACAAACGGCATCACTCTGAACATCCTTGCCTTCCTTCTTCTTACCCCAGCTTTATATGCTGAGCATGATGTCATATGGTCTGGATTATCCCTTTGGTCAGTTGGGGTCAGCTGTCCCGGCTGTGTCCCCTCCCAGCTTCTTGTGCACCTGGCAGAGCATGGGAAGCTGAAAAAGTGCTTGACTAGTTAGCAACAACTAAAACATTTCCGCATTATCAACACTGTTTTTCACACAAATCCAAAACATAGCCCCATACTAGCTACTATGAAGAAAATTAACTCTATCCCAGCCAAAACCGGCACAATGTTCCAAACAATTCAAAAGAGGAGAATTTGGATTATCATTACTAGAGCACTACTTTTTCTTGCAACTATGGTCTAGTACATCTGTCCAGTTTTATTTCAGACAGCAAAAATGTTTTTTTAAGATCTGGTCCCCTTCTCTCCCAACTGAAAGGAAAGAATGGCAGAACACAGTTTTTTCCTGTTGTGTATATTTATGGAAAATATGAAGAAAATCTAATGGAACAGAGTAGCTGAAAGCAATAAGTGGCTCTGATAGTTGCAAACCTACAAAAGAAATCAAAATAGAAATTGCTGTGTAGCACTTTATTTTATTTTAATTCCCATTGCTGAAAAAAAAAAAAGAAAAATAAAAGGTGCTCTATCATGTAAATGCATGTTATTGATATGTTTTATTAAAGAACAAAAGTGATTCAACAGGAAAATATATTTACTGTTGGAAACTTTCATCAAAGGAAAATTGAAGTATAGAGAAATACATCAAAGTAGCCAACGAATAGCAACAGTGAAATCACACAATATTGATTTCTAAGCCTCTGCCAGACAGCTTCTGGTGAATCCCTACAATGACATTTAAAATACTTCCATTACTATCTCTCTGCCCTAGCCAGGTGCTGCTGGCTCCCCTGCAGAGCTGACAGCTGAGATGCTTGGCTATGTTAGCCCGTGGTCACGGGTTATATGTTAAATCACCAATGAAGACAAGCATGAGCTGAGACTCTGGGTTTGACTATCTGATGGACAAGCACCTAACCCCTTTTTCCAGTTCCAGGAAGAGGGTTGGAATACAGAATGATCTTAATCTGTCACAGATTCACTGTTGCTTATGTAACAGGACTCACAGTGTTAAATTCTTTGGCTGTGACACACAGCATGAATTTACATTAATTTAGAGTCTTCTGAATCCATCTAGATCTTTCCTGTGCATGTGTGAAGTGCCTTAGTGGCCTCAGAGAATTTAGCAAAAAATGCTTTGTTTAAAAAACTTAACTGCTGTAGATTTCCCAGTGTCAAATTGGTTTCTATTTAAAGAAAATCCTTACGTAAATAAGTAAGGATGAATTTAATAGATCATAGAGAATGTTCATGTAACCCAGGATTATCTTGAACACTGTCAGTACTGTGATACATAGGCAAAAGCACAAGTGTAAGCATGTATTGGTGCTCTCCTACACTACTTTTTCAGACCCTATGTGTGCCTCAGATCCCACTGACCTAGAAATGGTGTGATTAGAAACTATGGATTTTTATGCTATGAATTTTCTCAATTGGTTCTTGAAGTCGAGTGAACAGTTAGCTGCTTCAGCATTCTGCAGCAGAATGTTTCAGGCTTAAATGTGATTGGAAGAATGATTTATCTTTTTTTCTTTTCTTTTTTTTTTTTTTTTTCTTTTATAGTTGCCTGGCCCTCTATGGCATTTCCTAAATAATGCATCACATTAGCTATCCTCCAGTCCTCTGGTGCAGAGGCAGATTTAAGTGGGAGGTTACACATTGTAGTTATAGCTTATTTATTTTCTGTTAAGTTACTCTGGATTTCTGGGTAAATACCATCTGGTCATGGCATTTTGTTATTGTTCCTTTGTTCTGTAAAGTCTTCACATTAATATTTCTATTTGAGGTAAATCCTTCAGCGTGTGACCTTGAAATAACATTCTCAGCATGAGTACCTTCCCAGATCTCCGCGGTGAACATGGCTGTGTCTTTCATGGACATTTGTCTTACATTGTGATCATCAGATCACTCTGCACAGTCCCTGGCAGGTTTCCTAATAATGTATTTTTAAGAAGTTTTATGTTTAGTTTTCATGCCTTCTCCAAACTCTTGGTTTGTTTTATTGTGATTTTACATATAACTTGCTAGAATTTGTTTCTTGTATGGAGAAGACTTCAGTTTTTTACAGGGTCTTTATTACATCGAAAAAACTTCATGTATCATGGTGATTAATAGTGTCAGATATTTTTTCCCCTCAAATTTTTTCTTAGTAGTTTATATGTATGCATTCTGACACTCTAACATACAGTTTTCAAATACCTCCTGATAGTCTCCCGATAGCTGTAAATGAGAAGTAAAGAGGTTCTCAGTGTTGACTGAGAATCCTGCAAAAAACATTCATATTCCAAATATAACAAGTTTTTTCAGTGAGACACACTTTTGGTAGGTGCAGACACTTAAGTTCAGCTTCTATCCTTATGATACAATCTTGTCCATCAAACTCACTTTGTAACTTAGTTGGGACATAGAAATGCATATGTCAAACCTAGAATTGTCAAGAAAAGCATTAAGACCAATGGACACCATCATTCAAAATGTATCCAATTATAGTAACTTTAAAGAAGGGAGGAAACCTATTAGAATACACAAGAGACTTGGAGAAGTGGTAAGATTTTCCTATTTGCTTGCTAGTACAAATGAAGAAAATGCACAACAGCACTATGTAACTTAATCTATAATCACCGTTAAAATGCCTGTCAACCTACTTGCACTTTTACTTTTCTGACAATCATTTAAGGTGAAGAGGGTAACTATATCTGTTCTTTTTTATGTCTGCAAATCATTGCAAATGCCATGTCTTACTCTTATAAAGGTTATACTTCTGTATCTTGCAGTTATGAAATTACAGTTTTATTTGCATTTTCAATTTGCTCTACTAATCATACTTTCATTTCAAATCTACCAGTTACAATTTCTTTCTCTTCTTATTGTAATGAGCCCTATAATCACAAGAATTTTATGTCTTTAAGATGCCCTTCACCTTGGTTTACTTTCCCACTCATTTAGTCATAGGTTTTCTTATCTCATCATGTGCGTCGCTGGCCTGCATTTTACTTTCCTCCATCCTCTTCTGGTTTCTCAAGAGACATGTCTAGAACAAGAAACATTTTAAAATAAATCCTTTAAAAAGAAGGTCATTCAAATTTTGACAAAATATTTTTTAGCTCACCTCTTCTTGGACATAAATCTTATGGAAGGCATTTGTTCAAGAGGATGATATTTCATATTATTAAGGGATCCAAAGAGGAAGTTTCCCAGTGCTGTAGGTATAAGTAGATATAAAAACAGTAATTACAAGCTAGTGGAATGACCTCTAGAGCTGACTGCCTGGATAAAAACAATCTGAAAGCAGAAGAGAATGGAATTTGTTCAACCGTTTGACACTACTGTGCGGTGAGATCCCTAAGTCCAGAGTTTCAAAGGAAGCTCAAGGCCTTGTAGGTAGTTTCTTCATAGCTTCCTCCAGGGATAGGCATGCAGAGAGTGAGGAGTCAGTCAATAGCTCTATGGTCTTGTAAACTAATGGAGGTGGGCTATGCTTATTTCATGGAAAGTCTGTATATGGTAGCTCATAGCAAAGTGTAAGATATATGAAAACTAAAGGCGTAAATGGATCATTTGTTATTTTAAAATCACTTTCTCCAGGTAATTATCAAACCCTCACAAAATTTGCGACTTCATTGCAAACGGGCAGTTTGTCATTATGTTTCTCATCACAGATTCTCAAAGGAACAAAAAGCAAGTGCTCATTATGGCTTCATCCTATGTGATTATTGTACTGATAATCCTATGGCCCTTTCCAGTCTTAGAGACTAGATTCTACCCTGGCTTTACACAGGAACAACAGGTCCAAATATCAGATGTCTCTGGTATGATTTCCTATGAGTTACAGCTAGAGGTACGGTTAGAGAAGTGAAAACTAGGGTCTGTCAAGAAGCCAATGTTCTGAAATTGCATTGGCAGGCTAGAAGAGAACTAAATATCTGGCTTTGAGTCAGAAGTAGCAGATCTGAGCTGCTAGTCCAATGAGTTTGTTTATCCCTTTGAGTAGACACTGGCTTATTAGACTGCTTTGAGCAGAAACTGCCTTATCTTACCAGGGTTGGTTGCCATTCTCTTGATTCAGTGGAGGAGAAATGTGTGAGTTTGGTGAGGATGCAAATCATTACACAAAGATTAAAGGAAATGTTCTCAAAAATAACAAAAAGTTGAGGACTTGTTTATTCTGTTGCATTTTTTGTTCCATCTCTTTAAATTTCAGAGAAAGACAGCCAATCCTTTTACTTGTAAACATTCCCTACAAAAATTTCACTTAACACTGTACATAAAGCTCTGATGTTTGCCCTATGCTGTTCACTCTGAGTATTACTTATAATAATGTGGATATCTGAGGCTCCAATCCAGCAGACATTTGCACTTACAACTAAAGTTACTTCCCTGTTGCTTGAGACTGGTGTCAGACATACTGTCTTGGATATATCATGGTCAACAATGCTGATGAGTGGAACGCTTTTCAACATGCCACCCATCAGGTCTGAAGGCAGAAATATATTTTCAATTGAAACCTTAATCTGATTCTGTGAAAATGATCCATGTTATTTTAAACATTTTCGATTGTTGTTTGGTTGCTCTGTTTTCAATTCAGGTATATTTGGAAGAATTGGTTTAAGGATCATTCTTGGCTATGCCAGCAGACTGGGGAGTTTTAACCCCTCATGGAGAAAAATGGGAGATGTTTATAGATGGCTGAAGAATGGGCTGGGCTTGTAATTTTGTACTCCAGAGCAGCATGTGTGACCATAAATTTGTCATTTGAAGAACTGTCATTTGTCTTTTGAATTCTTCCTTTTGAAAAATTAGATGAGTTTAGGAAACCCCCTAAAGCACTTGTGTAGTATGTGCTGTTTCATCGGACTACAAGTTGTCCATAGACTGAAGCCAAGAGATAGAAGACAATTCCAGTTTCTACACTGCACTATAAAACTCAGTAACTCTCTTTTGGATGGTGAGTTTATCAACAAGGTTATTGCTGAATACTTTTAACAACTTGTTTGAAGACATCCCTGACAGCAAGAAAATTGTACACCATAGCAAAAAAAGCCTTAGATGATTTAATGTCAAGGACAGTATCCCACATATTTCTGAAGGTGTCAGCAAGTAACTGACTACAAGTTTCCAAAAGGTTGCTATATTCCATATTGAGCATTAAAGTGGCTGCTAACTGACAGCAATGGTTCACTATGCTGTTCATCAAAAGGGATTATGCAAGGGAGTGACATCTTTAGTGCAGTCAATGAAGTTTGTGAAAACATTACCTTGAAGAAGCTGTTTTTCAGTGACCATTAGTGGTGCACTGAAAGTGGTTTGTGATTTGTTTTTGTTCAGGGAGTGAAGCATCCAGTGTCCAGGTTCACTGACTCTTTGCTAAGAGGCACTTTGTCTCAAAGACAGTAGCAAGAATTTGGAGAATATCCTGGAAATAGTTGCCAGAACTGTAAATTGAACTGTGGTCTGAGTGCTGAACTGCTGCCAGTTCCAGGCATTACTTGATGAAGATCAGTCACAGTACTTAACTTTGCTATTATACAATGTCATATGGCTTAACAGGAACAGGAATTTGATGAGTGTGTAACATGGCTTGATGAGATAAGACCTTTTTTTAAAATAAAGGTTGGAAATCATTATTAACTGTAGAAATGGTAGGGTTTTGCCAGTCCCTGTTTTACCATAATGATATCATAACGTCTAAAGTCATCAAAAGTGTGAACTTTAGGAAAATACCCAGGGAGATATTTCAATAATATAATGGATGACATTCTTTAGAACCTTGAGGGCTGATGATTAAACAGTCTCTAACTTTGATTTTTGTCTTGCTGGATTTTTATCAGAAAGTGCTGGGAATAGGGAAGCCTGTCTATAGAAGAATTCTTATTTACAAGATTATATATTTTGTGATTTTTCCCCAAAGACTTAACATTTCTTGTAACATTTCTGTTTTGCTCAAACCGAATGAATTCATTTTTGAGAAAGAGTTAAATTTCTGAAAGGTAGAAAGCAATTTCCTATCCTAGATGTGCAGCTCAGTACAAATCAGTGTAAAAGACGGAACTGCGGAGCTTTCAGTTAAAGAAAATTGTCTTTTGCTTCCTGTTTGTGTGTTGTGAGGTGTTTTATGATTGTCAGGCTGCACTTCTTGGATTACCCTTGCTCTAACTGCTTTCCTCAGTGTTTAACTTTGTCAAACTAAGCTTTCAGTAGCATGTCAATAACAAGCAGAGAACTAGGTGTACCTATCAAAAAAGCACAGAAGATTTTTTTCAGGCAAAGTCTTCAGTGAAATGGGAGCAGGATGGAGGGTGGTGGCTTCTGAATGTGCCACTGCCATTTTAATATGGTTACTCCAATGGTTTCTCCAAACCACAGAAAAAGTTGCTGCTTAGAAAGTTTACATTCATAGCGCTAAAGGTTATTTGTTTCATTTGGACAGGATTCAAAACCTGTTTTCTAAATGGCCGCTTTGTTCTGTGCTACATAGTCCCCAATATTTTAACTGGACTTGAATTCAAATTAGTACCATCATATGTACTTTCAAAATGGAAAATATTTTCAGATTTAACAAACTATGTTGGAGTAATGAAACCCAATCCTTAAGAATGGTTGGATGTATTAGCATGTAGACCATGACATATTTCTTACATACGACGACATACAACTATTTAAGAAACATGCTCCAAAAGTTTACTAACTTGCTCATGATTTAATAATGGTATTGTGAGAAGTGGTATTTAGGTCGTAAACAGATTATAGAGAGGCAGTGGTGTCTAGCAGATTTTGTTCTACCCTCTTGCATACATTTTTTTGTATCATACATTTTTTTCTGAAGTAGACATGTTTTCTTAATATGGAATTTTGCCAACATTGCTCCCACTTATAAAAAGGAAGATGCACTGCAATTTGGCAACTACCAGACTTTTTCTGACCTACTTTTTATGCTTCGTATAAATAATTGAACAGCCGATAAATAAACATACCTGTCCTTTCTACTGTGTTTTATAATGCAATACATTGTTACCATTTTTGGCTGTGGCTAGTAAACCAAATTGTATCCTGAGCTACCTGCAATAATGGGTATTGCCACTATATTTACTCTAGTGAAGGGGCACTAGAGTTGGAGTTAGAAAATCAGGACTGCCTACGTCAGCTCTGCCACTAAGTTACTATGGACAAGCAATTTTACCTCTTCATTTTTCCTCCAGCCTTTGTCTATCTTGGCACAACAGCTGTATCTTACTATGCTCTTAAATTTTGGTAAGTATTTTGATATACATAATATGGTAGGGCATGTTCTATCCAAAAAAGGGCTAATGAACTGATCTGAGTAAAAATATCCCCACCTTGTTATGCCCATGATAGGTATAAGGGCCAGAGCAGGTGCTTAAAGTCAGAAATGCTTTTCCGTAAAGGCCTGACCATTCTGCTTTTGGGGTTTGGTGGTTTTTTTTGTTTGTTTTTTCGGTTGGTTCATTTGATTCGGTTGATTCATAGTAGCTATCCTCCATGTCCTCTGTAGCTCATGACCCTTCCGCAGCTAAAGGTTTCCAGCTCCTCGCAGCTTGTTTTTAGGAGTCCTTCCTTTTCCAAATGAACCAGAATGAGCGTGCTCAGCTGGAGGGCTGTAGTGTAGTCCAAGTGAGCTAATGTGGCCATCTGTACCTTCCCTGGTGAGAAGCTGCAACGCCAGTACTTCTGGCACAGCATATGTAAGGCACCAGGGATCAGCCTACCCACCTCACTGCCTGACTGCCCTGCCTATGTATTGCCTAGAGCTGAGTGCTGAAAATTAGTTCCTCTTGTCTTTAGTCTCTTCCTGCACAGACATGTCTTTTCACTAAATGGGACTTTGGTTTTACTTATGAATCAATCATTTATTTTAGTATATTAATTTCTTGATCATTAGACTATATGATAGATGACACAATTTTAGGCTTATCTTCCTCATATAACTATCTGTAGTGGTATAGCTTTCTCTTCAATTAGTGCGCAGCACTACTGCATTGTCACCATGTGGCACTAGAAGAGTATTGTGCTGGACTATAATAAGTGAGAGAAGACAGTTCAGAAGAATCTAGTGCCTCAGGTTCTTATGTTCTTCCATCCAATATTGTCAGTTGTTACCAAATCAGATATTTGAAAAATTGTTTACACATGGTAATAGCACTAAACAAAATCATGGGTGAATTTTTATGGGTAAAATTATACAATGATGACATTATATTTTAAGAATGTTAAGGCAGTTTTAGAAAATAATTCAGACTGCAGTCTACACTGTGAAAAGAGATAATTCCTTAAGTATTACAGAGGAAATTAAATATTATAAGTGGCCTTTACAGCCATCAAATGTAATATCTGAGTGTGTAAATTGATCTTATAATTCTAAAAAAGCACTGTTTTTTGAGCTCACATCTTTGTGTATTAAAAAGAAAGGTTCTCATTTAAGTGTTCCAGTAAAAGAATGTATGAAGAATTCAGCTATTACTTCCTTAGGCAACTCATTTATTACCTGAGTAATACAAATTAGTTTACTGTTTGATTAGCACAAATGTGAGCAATATACCAGGAAGGGAAAGAATTTTATAATTATTATCATGGTAAAGTACATTATGTCAAATTGCATTCAGCAAACAGCTTATTGTTCTACACACTGTGCCCTTGAAAATAAATGCCAGATACATCTGAAACATATGAACAAATCTGAAAGCTAATATGGACCTAATCCAAAGGCTACTGAAGCAAATGGAAACATTCCCACTGACTCCAAAGAGCTTTGGCTAAGGGCCAGTGAAAGTAGCGTTCAAGTTACCAAAGAGCAAAGCTGCTAAAATGTAATTGGAAATTTTTCTTGTCATTTGCTAAGCTTTATGGGAGAGACATCAGCTGTCTGGATTCTTGCAACAGAAAGCATATATTTGGGATGTCTATCTACTGCTGTTCAGATTTTTTATATGTGCAGAGAAATGACCATCTGTAATGCAGTTAGGTAGGATAAAGCTGTTATTTGCAGCTCAAGAGGAATCTGTGGAATCTCAAGACTGGTCATTGCTATAGCAAAAATTAATAGAGATGTCAAAGTAACAGAACTACTGTTATTGGCAAACATCTGTAAAGGACCCCAGACTCTATGGAGAATACAATTCTTTTTTTTTTTTTTCCTTCAAATTTAATGTCACTAGACTATTTAGAGGCTTTTTTTCAGTACCATAAAGCATGTCTGCCATTGTGTTAAAGATGTGATATGTTGAAAATTTAGTTTTCTTCCTCTGTGTCATTTCTCTGTCTCATGTCACTAAATGTGTCCTGTGACAATGATAATACCTGCAGGTGCTAATCATTAGTATGGGACAAACATGCACATCTTGCTGATGGAAATTCTACCTAGTTGGTGCCTAATCAGCTCTATTTTGGAAGTCAGGTGGAAAGGTTTCCAATTTCATTGCCAGTTACACTTCTTACCTGACTAATTGGCTAGGTTTGCTGACTATATTTTAGTGATAGCCAAATGCTAGTCAAGTTTTGTTCAGGTTTTGGATTTTCTTTCTTATGTTTTTTCAAAATCCTCATTTATGGCCAGCTATCATAACAAGACAACTCAGAGTCAAACACGGTTTTATTTCAGAACAGGCTGTATATAAAGCACCCTTGTACTATGCATAGGGAAAGATGGAAAAATGTTTTCTTCAACCACAGTGGAAGAAGGTATAGTATAAGCATGCTATAATTATTTAATTACAACCCTTTAGAATTACACTTTTTAAATTGTAGCAGGATTTTTATGTTGGTTCAAGATTGTCTACTGGTATTTTTTTTTCTGGGGGGTTTCTTCTCACTGTATAAAATGGAGGGTTGTTTTCCTCTATTTATCAGCTAAGTAAACTGTGGATTTTCCTACTAATATGCAGCTGCTTTCAAATCCATAGATAACCCATGGATAACTCTTCCTTGGGGCCTACACTGTTACATTGCTATGTTCCTTCCAGTTCAGTTGGAAAAGAAAATGTTTAGGACATTATTCCTAAGTTCTGCCAACAGACCTATCTCCAGTCTCCTGGTGCGCTGTAAAAGCAAATCTGAATACAATGCCAAGTGCAGAAGCTTGTGTGGAATATCGTTATCTGATAAATAAATTCTTTTTTTAAGGTTTATCTGCTTTGAAATAAGAAATACCCACTTCACATGTGAAAAGCTCACTATACCGTATAAGCAAGGCACACATTAAATAAAGTTGGGTTTTTTGTTTGTTTGTGTATTAAGATTGGTGTACTGACAAAACTCAAAAACTGTCATCAGCAAGCAGAGTGCTTTCTGCATGGGGTTTGAGAAATCAGTAATCAGGCCTGGTGCTAATCAAGAATATTGTTTCTGATGGCTCAGGGTGTAGGAATTTGCTGTGCTACCTGCAAATGTTATAAATGAGAATACATAAGTAATGGTGAGAACAGAGGGAATCAGATGATTTGCTAAGCTAAGACTCATTCAAACAAAATCTACTGCAACAGAGCCCAATGAAAAGTTGTAACCACAGGAACATGGAATTCTAGTCAGATTTACAGATTATGAGAAGCAGTGACTCTGTGAAGGATGCGAGCTCAATGTCACTTAAACTCATGCAAGAAAGGGCTATCTGTACAAAAAGAGAGTACCTACCGTAAAATGGGGGTCAGGGCATGGTTTCTCTCTGCATGAAAGATATTGGAGAAACTGGTGTTGGACTTCTGCCTCCAATCTGATGAATGGTTCTGCTAAAAGAAGATGCTGGAGAAGTTGAGAAGGTGCAGAGAACCACAGAATAACAAGGCTAGAGAAAACATTTAGATGGTTAGAGACTTAGAAGACCTTTACCTAGTCGAGTGAAAAAGAAAAAACCCAGCTCCTTTACAGAAAGAGTATTTACCACATTTGAAAAAAGTAGTAATTCTCCATTCTTCAGTGTTTCCAGAACAAGTGGATGCCTTCCTGAAAGAGGCCGTTTAGACAAACAGTTGTGGGGTTTTTTTGGCTGTATCTGGATTGAAATTTGATGGTTTATAATTTACAGGAAGCTAGTCCAGGTATTCTAAAGACACCTGAAGATGCCTCTGATCTTAATCCGAAGGTTAGTGAGGAAATTAAAGTTACCAAGTAATGCATTATTTCTCAGCTCGTCAATAAATCAGAGAAAGGACATTAGAAAGACAGACATGTTGAGAGTCTATGGAAATAAACTGGGCCACTCAAAGTATTTGAGTTACTGTTTCAGGTTGTTCTTAGGATCAGATTGGCCTTGTTTTCTGCAGTATGTACTGAATTCTATTTTTTATGCCCAGAACCATAACAGCCAGGAAACTACTTCCTGTTTTTCAAATCAAGGTTCTGAAGAACATGACAACTTCCAAATGAAAAAGGCAGTTCACTGAATTCCATGCCATCCATTTCTATTATACTTGAATCTAGTAAATGTTGCAAGTTCCCATTTCCTTTTCAAAGCACTTTTTATTCCTAATGTTTTGCAAGAACATCGCAAGACAGCAGCACATACTACTACAGGAATGTATATTAAAAGTGCTAGAATTAACACTGCTCTAGTTCAGTAATCAGTGTCCTGTCCCTAGCAAACACACTCTACATCAGTGGTTACACAGGGGTCATGACATTATGTATTTAGAAATCAAACCTGGATTTTACATTTGTGTTTCCCCTCAAGCTTACGCTTGCTTATGTGTATTCTTATTATAGTTTGCAGTTTTTAATGACTTCTTATATTCCATTGGCCAGTTTCTCAGTATCATCGTTATTTTAGATTATATGAAGACTTAGTGGAAAATTCAAGTAGCAAAAGAGAATTCCAACCTTTTGCCTGTCTATATATGAACCACTTGTGTACTTGTGATGAAAATCTTTGCTGTACTCTAGGGTAGGCACTGGTGACAGTTGCTTAGTTGTACAACCATGAAGTATAATATGCTGATAAAGCTCTATGTGCCCTTGATTTTGCTAGATACTTTTATTGTCACACATTTGTGCTGATTGAGTGTATAGTTTTATATTCCAGATACAAAGTTTACTATTCTCTGCGTATCTTATTTATGAAAAATATACTTTGTTGATCCAATTTAATATTTTACAGATCAAGATACATAGCTTCCAGATTAAACTACACAGCTTATTAACAACAGTAAGCAAGTAAACAAGTATTTCATCAACAATTGAGGTGTGCATATTACTAAATCACCTTCCATTGCGATGCTAATGTTTTTTATAAACATATTGCTTTTTAGAATTCACTTTTAATACTCAGTATTCTTTTAGAGCATCTGTTTGGTTGGAGAGATTACACTTAGAAACAGGACATGTATTTCTGCTATCCTAAGTGTGAATAAAGTCAGCTGATATATTACTAAACAGTTTGCCGCTTGCTTATATTTGTGTGTTCAAACTGGTCTTTACTAGAAATAAATGCAGATCAGTGAAGATTCATATGTTACCAGCTAATTCAATTCTTTCCTACTGATGGAAATAGTTATTCCTAGAACCAAGCTTAGGTTTTAATGACTTCACTGAATTTGTAGCAAGACTACATTTTGACTGCTTACATTCAGTTTAAAATACCTGTTTCTAATCTATATTGAACTTCTCATTTCATTGTCTCCAGGTTTTAATCTGATTTTTTCCTAATTAACTGCAGACCAACATAACTTTTCAGTAAATAACTTCATAGCTTCATCTTCCAAAGGTTCCTATTCCATGGTTTTTTTGTTGGCCAGCTAAGATTCAAACGTGAAAAATGAAACAACATTGTTAAAAAAAATTGAACATGTGTACCAGAAAGTTGTTCCTTGACAAGTAAGGTATATGAAGCCACATTGAGAGGCCTTTCAGCTTAATTGAATCCTTTGCCCAATTAATTCTTTCAGTATCCGAGTTACCTCTGGATCAAGAGTGAACCAGCTCTTATTCATCTCTTCTTGTTAACTATATCACCTTTTATCTTTACTCAAAGAAAAGGGTTTCATTTTCTTCTTTAATTTTTTCACACCCTAAAAAAGAAATGTGTTGCTGGGTTAAGAGATGGAAGTGCATTTGTTCATGTATTTTAGCAAAGCTGAAAACTTTCAGCAGTTCCTGGAACTCACTACAATTCTAACCTAAGCACTTGCAGTGCAATAATATTGACAGCCTTATTAGTTAAAAATAGCTCATATAAAAGATGTATCTTGGTTTAGATATTATTAATGCAGAGACATCAGCACATCCTCCAAAACAAGATTTTACCTGTCTCTGTTCTTTCCCTGTCTCTTCTGCACTCCAATAATAACTTTGAGTGTGTGGTAGAAGGATTTTGACATTTGTATTATGGTCATTGTCAACGTATTCTTCCTTCTCCCCTGAAAGTGCAGCTGCAACTTCAAAAAATAATTATGGTGAAGTAAAGAAGCTAGATCAAGTAGCTCTTGCTGTGATTTCAGACAGTCTTGCCATCTTCAGGCTGACTCATCTACTATGAGTTACACATTGTTTAAAAACCCTCATAGACTCTGTGCGACAGAGAGAATACGAAAATACTAAGGTTGCTTTTCAGCTCTTTAGGGTTATTTTTTATGTATTTTGTCATTGCAAATCTAAAGTAATCTACCAGAGAAAACCAAATTCTTGAGTTGTCAACAGCAAAGGATATCCTAGGGCATTGAAACTCTCCTTATCACATACACAAATAATTTCTACAGAAAACTTAAAGATGAACATAACTGTGTAAGCAAGCATAGGATTTAACAAGGCAGGTATTTTACTGACATGCGCTAATTTGAAGCTGACATAGGCAAAAGACATGAGACATTGTTTGCCTCAAATTATTAAGGTGCAACATTTGCCATTCCTGTATTTGATTTAGCACCAGCAGATCTGCAATTACCACACTCTAAAATACTTAAAACTTTCTAGTCAATTGTATTGTCTAAAAATATGTCAAATTTATGCCAAGTGTGAAAATTGAAATTGTCACTTGAGCAGCTGAAAAATGTCTCTGCTAACTGCACATTTAAAGCAAAAGAAATATTTAAATTAATTTCATTCAGATTTAAGGAAAAAATGTGATTTGATTCATATGACAACATATTGAATTTGGTATTAATACTTGATTTAACTAAGAAATAATCCTACAGTCGAAAAATTCATAGGCCAGAGAATAGGTAGTTAAGAGGAAAAGTAGTTCAGCACAGTTCCTGTCACTTCTTGATCATCTGTAGGTCTTGGTGACCTTATAAAAGGCTGAAAGTCATTCCCATTCCTTGCTCTTTGTTAACTAAAAGCAGTTGACAATACTATGCCAGACCTAAATGCTGCAACTGTGATCCATTTCAAGAGGTCCATTGATTTTCATCGACAACTGAGTTGTCTTCCTGATTAGAGCTAGTTGTAAAATTTTGCATTTTCATCACTAAGTGAAAACATGGAGACATTATAGTTACACCACTATGTTTTACTCAATAGACTAGTTCAGATAAGCCAAGAATCCAGGGCAGATTTAAAGCCTGTTACCGTCAAGGAATGCTTTTCAGTTACTTTTGAGTAGGTCTGAATCATGTCCTGAATTGAGGATGAAATGGAAGCTTCAGTTTCATCTTTGCAGTTGCATGTCTAGGCATAATTAGATCTGAGTTGGGTTTGAACGTGGAACTAGAGATGGTTTCTGGAGAGAACTTCTACCAATTGTGGTAATGCAAGAAGGCCTGTAACTGCAAGTTGTCATGAAGCCAGATTTCTGTGGAACCAGATCACAATAAGCTGTAGATTAAATAGGCAATAAAATAAGATACTTGCCTAGTTCTTTGAAAAGCAATTCACTATTTTCATAAATACCTTTAATAAATGTTTGAAGGAAGTTAATTGTTTTCCTGTAGCCAACATGGTAGACATGGAGTTCCTGGAGAAGTTGGCAGCTCACGGCTTGGATGGGCATACA
>WAAD01007136.1:20506-41667 GCA_013389945.1 Fregata magnificens
TTGAGGTGCTGGAGCGTGTCCAGAGAAGGGCAACGAGGCTGGTGAAGGGACTAGAAAACAAGTCTTATGAGGAGCGGCTGAGAGAACTGGGGTTGTTTAGTCTGGAGAAGAGGAGGCTGAGGGGAGACCTTATCGCTCTCTACAACTACCTGAAGGGAGGTTGTAGGGAAGCGGGTGCTGGACTCTTCTCCCACGAAACTAGCGATAGGACGAGAGGAAATGGCTTCAAGTTGCGTCAGGGGAGGTTTAGATTGGACATTAGGAAGAATTTCTTTACTGAAAGAGTGGTTAGGCATTGGAACAGGCTGCCCAGAGAGGTGGTGGAGTCATCTACCCTGGAGGCGTTCAAAAAAGGTGTAGACGTGGCACTCCAGGGTCTAGTTTAGGAGTCATGGTGGTGTTAGTTGATGGTTGGACTTGATGATCTTAGAGGTCTTTTCCAACCCAATGTTTCTATGATTCTATGATTCTATGTTTCTAGTCTCATAGTAAGAAAAAAATCAAAATACGTCTTTAGAAAAATTATCAAGCAACAACGTGTAAACCATTCTGATTTTGCCTTTATCCATGTAATTGTACCCTCTTTTGATATTACTTTCATTTGAGTTCCTTTCTATATTACAGGACAGCAGGTATCAAAATATATGCCATAACAGTTCATATTGAGATACTGCCTGAAGGGATTTGTATTTTCTCTAAAACTGTTTTTCTTTACATACAAATTTCAAATATCAAAGTATTAAGCATGTCCATTACAAAAGAGCAGTTTCATACCATGCTTAAAGAATTTTCATTTTCTTAAGAAGATAATAAGTACATGTTTTGCAGGAGTATGGATACCGATTACATAAAAAAGCTATGAGCCAGTGCGGCTTTACTTATGTGTTTTAGAAATTTTAGTAGTACCTTAATGAAAATGGAACTGTGCTGCTGGCAATGAAAATTAAAACTTCAGGAGGAGTATTTAAGTAAAAGCAGGGAGAAAGCTAACAGTTGTGGAAGAGCACCTCTGGTTTGGACCAACAAAATCAATGAGGAGAACACGGCTAGTGCTCCCTGCACTTTTGAAAGAGCTAAGAGGGAAATCGATAACACAATCACAACAAAAAAGAAAGGCAGACTGGTTGGAATACCCACTGACTGGCACTTGCAACACTCAGGGCAGGTGCTTCTGCACCAGGGCTAACAACCTAAATATTAAAATGGGACATTGGAAAGCATGGTCTCAGATGACAGCCCTGATAACATGAGCATCTCAGAGGCCTGTTAGAAGTTCGATAATCAATGGGCAACTTACCCATTGTACAGGAATGGTGGAGTAGGATGTACTGGTGGGGTAGTGGTGCTGTCTGTGAAGAATATGTGAAAGGGTAACAGGATAAAAACATTACAGAGAAAGAGAATTGCTATAGAATCCTTGTGGAAGAATTCTCATACTATTGCAAAATAAAGGTATCATGAGGATTGCACTACAAATCCATCCGTTAGGAGAACTATAGTGATGCAGAAATCTTAAGTGCATTACTGAGGCTGCAAATATAGGGCAAGGAGTACTAATGGAATATTTCAACTGTAGACTGAATATGTAGACTGAATCAGTGGCTCAAGACATAGAGTTGCAATTTTTGAATGCAATAAATGGCTGATTCCTAGAGCAACTACTCTTAGAACCTAGGGAAAAGAAAGCTTTTCTGCCTTTGCTCTTAAATAGTGGATAGAGGCTGCTTTAAAGAGTTACTAGTGGGAGAGTGGCCTTGTAATAGGACCTGCCAGCAGCCTACAGGGTGTTTAAAATATTAGAAGCCCAGGTAAATTATGTACCACAATTCAACAGAAAACAAAATGGAGGCCAAACCCCCCTCTGTACTTCAACAGAAAAATTAAGGAGGTTCTCCTAGTGGAAAAGTCAGTAGTCAAGAATGGAAAAGTTGCTCAAAAGAGGAGAGCTGGAAAGTCATGAAACGGGTCAGGTCAAATGGGATCTGAACAGTAAGAATACCAAAAAAAGGATATGAAGAGCACCTTTCAGAGAGTGTGCAAGCTTGTAGAGAAATACTTCCTAAATACAGCAAAAGCCAGAAACCAGTACCAAGATGGAGGAAATGTACACAGTGATAAAGCTGTAGAAGAGAATCTAAATAATTTCTGTACATTGGTTTTTACTTCTGAAGATTTTGGTGATGCTTCTATACCCATCACAGCACTACAGTCTTTGCAACCTATAGACTGTGAAGCTAAGTTTATTCAAAGGAAAATTTAGACCAAATGGGTAAGTTTAATGCCAATATATGTTACCAGAATTGAATAACATTCACCTGAGATGCCTAAAGGAATACAAGTATGAAATTGCAGAACTGATGGCCAAGGTATGTAACCTACCATGACAAACAGTCATTGAACCAGAGGACAGATGGGGAGCCAAAGTAATTGCCATCTACAAAAAGGACATGAGAGATAATCCTGGGAACTATAGACTGGTGAGTCTGCAATCCATCCCAGCTGTATGGTAGAATATATATAAAAACCCAAGGTCACCAAGTGCATGGATAAAAGTGGTAAATTGGGAAAGAGTTAGCATGCCTTCTGTTAAGGAAAATCATGCCTCACCAAGTTTCTGGTTTTCTGTGAGGATATCGGTAAAGAAAAAATGGATAAAGAGGATCTAGTAGACTTTATATAGTTGTTCTTTGACAGGATTCCACTTCAAAAGTTATTAAAAAAATTAACCTGCCTCAGGACTGGTGGAAGAGTTCTTTGGTACACTCAAAAATGATTAAAGGATAGGAAACTACAGATCACTTTTCAATATGGAAAAGCATTGACCAGGGATCAGTGTAGGACCAGTCTGGGACCAGTAATAACTGATCTTCATTGACGAAGTAGAGAAGACAATAAACAGTGACATCTGAAGATGACATTAAGCCCTTTTCCTGATACCATCCAAATGATATGGAAATCCAGAAGGAACTTACAAAACTTAGTGGGCAAGAAAAGACATCAGTCAAATTCACTGTGGACGAAAGTAAGGTGATGCATCTAGGGAAAGAGAACTTAAACCATGACTACACAGTGCAGAGCTTGGAATGGGGAGTTATCATGCAGTATATCGATCTTGGAGTCATGATTGACTGTTCTGTGAAATGAATGCTTCGTGTGCAGCAACAGCAAAAAAGCCAACAAAATATTCGGGGATATCTGGATTAAAGCAGGTTTTGTAGATGAAGTTTCTGTTCATATTTACTTGTGTTTTCTCTGAATTAAAATTCACCAAATTTCTTCATCCTTCAAAGTAGGTAGAATTCTCTAAGGACCACACAGGTGAGCATCTTTCCATCCGAATGGACTTTGGCACAAGAAGAGATCCTCTTAATAAGACCTTAACTCAAAAATTAATTTGAATACCTTTGTTCTTAGCTAAGAATGCACAAAATGAAATGCTACAGTGAGGCCAACTGAACTGTCCTTGCCCATGATAAGGCAAGGACAGTTAATTTGCCTTGACTAATTGGAAAACATACAGCATATTAATATGCAAAATGAAAGGGCAAGCTGTGGTTATGTCAAGCAATGGAACCATGTAAAAGACTGATGTTTAAAATAGCATGCTCTACCTCTATAATATTTTGTATACTTTGTTCTATCAAAAAGAGGGGAGCTGTTGAATTGGGGATGAGAGATGCCCACAGTTATCAGCATACAAAGTGAAAAGATGAACTGAAAAAGGGAAAGAGATGGCCAAACATAGATAAATCCATAAAACTTATCTAATTACATATTCAAGCAATCCAGTACTAAAGAAATTGATTAGAAAGAAGTACCCCTATATATCCAGATAGCCTAGTCGAGGCCATTATCTTTGCATCAAAAGGTGAATTTGTATTGTGTCCATTCTTAGGTATTCTGTACAGCATACGTAGGCGATGGGAAGACTCTGCAATCAGCACATTTTAATAGAAACAACCTGAGAGTTAGAAGAGACCTTCTCTCAGTGTCTAGGCCATGTTTCCTTTCCTTTTCATCATGAGGCCTGTAGAGGTAAAAAGGCAGAAAATGGATTTGAGAAGCGCATTTGTAATCTCGTGAAGCTGCTAATTTAGGCTTAGCTGAGCATCAGTTGAGGTGGGCAGTTAATGAAACAGCTGTATGAAGCTGAACAGCTCTGTGACTTGCAGTTTTCTTAAGGTCTTTTTAAGTAGGGAGAAAAGGAAGTTCTCCTGCGCTTCCCACCTGGAACATTGAAATTACTTACTTGTCCAAAGACTGTCCTTGTTGTAAAGAAGGGGTAGGGATATGAAATCCTGTTTAGTCTTCAAACTAATTCAGCAATATTTCCCTTCCAAATGTTTTTGTTGGAGTAGGTTGTACCATCTGATGCACCTTGTGCCTATGTGCTGTTTTGTCCAGTAACAGGTGGTGGTATGTTTTAGCAGATAAAGTGTATGCCATTCAGTGAGGCATCTGCAGATACAGAGCCTGTCCCTGACAAACAATGTATCTCACTTCTGCTTTGCATCTGACTTAGGCTAGTCCCCTGCCGTGCTTGTGGCTTGTGACTGCGTCTTCGCTTTTCTGCACAGATACTTATCTCATTCAGTTGCATACTTAATGAGAAAATGGATTCTTGAAGCGGATGTTACCACACGGAAACTTTCTTGTTCTCCCATGATATACTGTCTACATCAGGAGCCGTCTGTGTTTGGAATCAAAAGAGTGAAATATACCACTCTGTTTTTCTTTTTCAGGCACTTGTCAATGTTACTGGCAATGCTAGGAACTTCCTTCTGTCTCTTATTCTGTCCACGTTTCTGAGTGACAGTTCTGCCCCAGCTGTCCCAGCTGTTCCCATTCTCCACTGAGCTAATAACCATCTTGTTCAGACAGAGAAGGAAAGAAAATACCTTAGATCCACAGCCATTGGTATTACTGCATTTTTTTCTGTAGCCATGTCTCCAGTATAGCTAATAGCAACAGACCAATATAACTGTATTGTACTGCAAGAGCTTGAATTTTTTACTTTGATGTCACATCTCTGTTCCCACCACACATCCAAACTGTCTCAGTGTCTGTGTTACAATTTCACCTCTGCCATCAGCAGCCATGCTGATGCGTGTTTTCTCATTCACATAACCTGAGAGTGGGAGATCGTAATGGAAAGAATGGTGATACACTAAAATACCAAATACAGATGACAGAAGAAAATTGTAGTCTTCTGTCTTCTCTGATTCAGAGCCCCTCTCTGCTGAATTTGAAGATATAAGTTCCACCTCATAGTGTGTGTATTTCAATACATATTAATGACAGTCTTTGCTTTCTCTGTGTGCTTTATGCATTTTGTTTACATGGAGCTATATTAAGCTTTGTGATAAAGGGCTCAGCTATCTCCATCAAACATACAAGGTATTTTGAAAATATTGTCCAGTCTAACATGCATCCTTCAATGTTTACGTAATCATTAAATTCAGGTTTTTCACCTGAAAAACAAGTAACCTATATTACATTACTTTTTGCCACTAAAAAAGATTGTGAAATAGGAAATTGTTAAGGCTAAATCACTGTTTTTCTACACTACTTAATAAATACTTGAGACTTAAGCTGTTATGCTTTGTTGCCTTTAGACTTTGAGTTTATATTTTTATATAGTTAGATATAGGTATACATTGGGTTTAATGAAGGCCAGCAAAAGAGGATTTGTCAAAGGCCTGTTGGACATAATCCAAGGAAAGGCTTTCAATGCTAACCAGGCTTTAATATGCAACCTTTTCTTCATGCAGTCACAAAATGCCTCTATCCCTTAATCCACTTGTTTTTTTATTAGCAAGCTAGAATTGATTCAGCTCATACAAGATTATTTCTGCTCAGATTCTAATACTTTAGCTAAATTTACGCCTATGAAAACTTGTAATTTTCCTTGTTTTGGTGAATGTGTGCATTCTGAACCAATCCTTGCTAAAGTGCCCTTTGCTGAAGAGTCTGTGAGCTGGAAATTATTTCACTTTGAAAAACATCCAGTATATTATTAAAACCATTTCCTTTGTCTTATTCCTACCCTGTTACTCACTGTTCTCTTCAGAGAGGCTAATTAAACGTTATGCTGCTAATCAGTGTTGATAGATACAAAGTACTGTAATGTCTTCTGGCTTTATGGATTATGCTAATGGCCATCTGCCTATTATTGATAATTTGTTCTTCAGTTACTGGAGGGGGAGGAAGAAGCTGTTTGGTTAACTATAAAAGGGAGCTATTTGGTTTATGATGCATTCAGCTGTATCACCAGTTGTCTTTAGCTATTAAAGTTACTGTAAGTGCAAAGAATATAATTTTATCAAGGTCTGAATTTTCTCTAGTAATTTTATATGAAATTTGTATGTTCAGACATCTGGAATACATCATGAGTGATAAGAGCTTGATGGAAATAAGCTTATTAAGTACTCAATGTATTAAACCAAAGGTAGATAGATACATGATTAAATTTCATACTGAAGTTGTCTAAAATGTTATTAACTGTGAAGAGTAAAAGGCCATGAAAAAAGTCTAACTAAATTCTGTAACACAGAAATCTTTAACAAAATCTGTATGTATATCTGCCTTAAATAACTCTGCAAATCACAACATACTCCCCTGGTAGCAGGAAAATATCCTTTATAAAAATTCAGATGCTCCGCTCAGAGAGGTAATGTGCATACCTGTTTTCATGTACTATAATAGATAGTATCAGATTTTCTCCAGTATGAAGCATATCAGGTAACAGTCCTTTAGCAGCTATTAAATTTTGCGAAGCCTTCTTGGGTTGTGTTAAAGATTCCAGTTTTACTTAGCTAGTTTGACTGTCTTGCTGCTCAACCAGAACAGACAGCTCTGAGACAGACAGTGAGAACAGACGAATGCCAGATGTTGTCAAATCTAGAGTTAGCTGAAAAATAGCCACAATTATTTCAAAACGTGAAAATACAGTTCAGTTTTCTGTAATACTTTTTCTTGCTTCCTGATGAGCTACTGCAATATAAGGAAAAGCTAAAATTAGAAATTTTGATATATTTTGGTAAGAATTTTAAATAAAACACAACAAAGTTTTTCATTAAAACTTTCCCTAGCACTATTTGGGAATCATGTCAACACTTGAAAATAAAGGAAAGGTTCTAAGCAGTAATTACATTAAAGAACTTACACTTTCTTTAAAGAACTTTCTTGAGGAACAGTGCAAGTGTGAAGCTTTTGAGCAGATGAAATTTCACTTTCTTCCAGTACCTTAAAATTAAACTAATCTGGGAATACTCAGTGCTGAAAAAGGGAAGTCTTCCAAAAAGAACTTGAAAACTCACTAAAGGAGACCAAGGATTGTTCCTTGGAAGGGGATAGTCTGACTGATGTAATAGCAATTTCTGGCAAACACATTCAGTGGTGACCATTGTATGTTCTGTAGCTATTGTTTTTCACTAGACTACTTTACAAGCAGTGTATATGAATAGTAGATATCAATAATGAGCCCAAGTTTCCTTGGAGATTACCAAAATGTCACAAAACCAAGCATTTGTATCATGATACTCGTCAGTGAAGGGCACTATTGAAAGTTCCCTCAGGCAATCTGGAGAAACTCTGCCTGAACTCTGTAAATGTTTTGAAGCGCCATTGAAATGCTGTATCAGTAAATTGAAACACTGAACAGTGCAGTTTTCTCTGTTTTCATGTTATGTTAGGAAAATTTGTGAATATGTGATCAGTTGGAATTTGCAACTTTCAGAGAGCTATAACTATTTATGATGATAGGTAATTGCATATAGTACTTGCTGTCTATAACCTTTTTATTGTTTCAAAATATTCTATGTACAAAAAACAAGTCTTGAAACACTCCAAAACCATTTTTTTCCCTCTCCCCTTTGTCATGAAAGTATGTGGTTTTTTTAAAGCTGAATTAAGTATAAACCAAGAGGGAAGGTACATTTCTACATCTCTGTTCTGCTCTCTAGGAAAGTTCTCATGTTATATAGTTCAGATAAGAATTGCAGGTAGTAGTGCACACTCTGTCTCTCTCTCTCTCTCTCAAGAACTTGTGTCCCAGGTGGTAGGAAGAATTTGCTTTGAGAATATGCCCATTTCTCCACTCTTTAGAATGCCTTGCAATATGCCCTTTTTCACAACCACTGGTTCCTGGAAATCCCTTGTCTGAGGTAGTTAAGAGGTTTATACTGCCCTGTTTCTTACCAGGGTGTTTTCCTCTGCCCGGGTCACAAGGATTTATTGAGGAAAAACAAATTTCATGCAATAATTCAATCCTAATTTCATAAGTCTCAGTGAACAAACTTTGCCGTCTCAAGTTTTCTTTTCTAAACCTTGAAAACAAATCCCCTTAGGGTGAGACACCCACTGCTTTGCTCCTCTATTTTGAGGAACAGACGGGAGGATAACATGTTCAAGAATCACAAACCATGATGCTGAATGCAGAGTTCAAAGGCAATTGGGTGGTCCAGTAATGGATGTATGTGAATCCAGGAGAATTATGTTCATGTGCGCAGCGGTTTACATGCATTTGCAGACAGACTAATGGGACTGGGATGTGTATTCCTGAGTAAAATATACCAGCAGGTTGGCTATTAGTCACTATCATAAAGAAAGATGTCTAGTTACTCAACACATCTGTAAGAATAGTTGTTAGATAGAACTGTCAATGGGGAAGGAGGAGATAGTTGCTAACTGGAGTTCCACAGCAGTCCCTTAAAGGAGGGGAAACTCTCTCCATTTGCCTCTTCAAGTCTTTAGATTGCAAATATGGTTTATAGACCACTTGTCTGGTGGGGTGAAGAACGCAGACAAACACTATTTTGGACAAATGCTCTGGATGGCACCAAAGAAATAAGCCCTGTGCTTGTGGAAGGGAGCATAACCAGATGTGAGAGGCTTGCTGGCATGGGTAGAAGTCACTTCTATGAGTTTATTATAGAAAGTTGTAGTGGATTAGAATAAGAGTGATCAGAGCAGTTGGGTTCTTGTGTATTGCTTGCTATCAGTGTGTGACCATTTGTTATTAAAAACATCAGTCCACTGAAAATAAGCCAAACTGCAAAATGTGCTTGTGAAGGTACTACACAGATTACCAGGCAGTTGCAGAACTACTTACTGGATGTTTTCATGCAGTAAATAAAAAGACACATTATGCCTAGATGAATATTTTTAATGACTTACAACTGAAGTGGGCTGCATCTGTCTTCTAGAGCAGTTTAAAGAGTTTGAAAGAAAAGACTGGAAACTTTGCAGTCCCCTGTTCAAATGAGCATCCTAGGGGATTGGTTAAGGCAGTCAAGAGAAATTCAGTGCCTGAACTAAAAGAAATTAACAGGAGAATAGACGTGAAAGCATTGTAGAAGGCAATTTGATCTTGACATGCAGCATCTTTTGTCCAAAACCAATCCATTTCTTTGGATACTCATGAAAAGCAATAAATGTTGAGTAATTGACTTAAGAGCAATTTGCGCAGGGAATGACTTTTGTGAAATGCAGCTTTGAAAGGACCTCGCAATTTGTCAAGGAACAAATGATGCTTTTGTTGACTAGCCAGTAGTAGAGTTTAGAAACAGTCAAACAAAATGAAGCAAACTGTGTGTTTTGAGCAATGTGTTGGGATATTGACTTGTGTTTATCACAGAAACCAAGTTGTTGGCTCTTAAATGAGACAATACTTAATATAACAGAGCTATGGCTTCACTGCAGCTAAGCCATAGGTTAAACAGTCATGGGTTAGTTAAGCCTAGTGAAAAAAAATGTTTTTAAGAGTATGCTGCTGTCATGCCTTATTTCTGTGCCAGCCAGCATTGTCTCTGTGAGAAACTGAACAGCTCATTGGAAGCATATCCCTATGATTCATAGCTCTGTGTTTCATCCTGCAGTTTTTGTTCACAATAATCTGCAAAGGAACCTCTCTGCCCTCCCTGGGGATAATGGCAGGAAACATTCTTGTCCTGGAAATCCAAGATGTGAATGCAGTTCCACATGGCAGCCCATGTTAGTGTGGGAGTCTGCATTCTCGCCGCTGCTCAGTATATAACTTAATTCATCGTAAACCAGACTGTCAGGCTACCATAGATTTAAAAATCTTTCCTTGGTGTTACAAAATGTGACCTTGATGCTCTTTGCTTGTTTTCTGCATTGGTCAGTGTAGGGCTTGTGACTATTTGGCTTTGTGGTGCTGAGCTACACAGTCTTGTCAGCACAGCACTGAACTTCGGTAGGAGTTTCTTGCGTTAACTGTGTTTCATCTGAAGAGGAACAAAGCTGCAGAAACTGCAGGCAATGTGGTGTTGAGGATGCTGAACAGAAGTACATGGAGATAGATAATTTTTGGTCAAGGTCAGAGCACATATGTCAATGTAGTTCCCAAGTAGATTACAGGACCAACAGAAGATAAATTTATTTAATAGTATAAATCTTAGGCTACCAATAAGTAATAAACTTACTCAGGGAACACTCTGTACTTTGCTATGCCTTACTTTGTACCAAGAGTTGAGGAAAATGTGTGTAAACCCTGAGGATGTTGGACTGAAAAATAACAGATGAATCCTTAGATTGAAGTCTGCTGTGAGGGCAAGGCTGAGGTGCCATACCTTTGCAGCAGTGAAACCTATTGATCCTAGTAGGATACAACAGGTTCCCACTGTCAGCATAACAGTTCACAAATTCCTGGATTCTTTTGAAACAGAATGTAGGAGTAAATCACACAGTGTGCATTTATACTACAAAGGCACAGTACTTTAGCAGGGGAGAGAACTCATTTGGTAATCAAAAGACAAACTGACATGTTAACCAGTGTCTACCAGGAAGGAAATAAATTATCTAAATATGGTATGATGGCAGACATGGAAGTGTCCCAAAGGTGTAAAGAATTCCTGGTGGATAGTTAGATACTTGCCCCTCTTTTCCATGTAGTTTCCTTCAGTTCAAAAAGGGTTTCAAATATGATGTGAACTTTTTCCTTCATAACTTTTTTTTTTTTTTATTATCTCAAGCACTTTTATATGTGTTTAACTCTGATTTTGATGGGACTTTGATGTGGCATGAAGTTAAGTGGATGTGCTTTACTAAGCAAATATGACCTTAGTGAAAGACCTAGAATCATAGAATGTCCTGAGTTGGAAGAGACCAGCAAGGATCATCGAGTCCAACTCCTGACCCTGTGTAGGACAACCACAGAATTCACACCATCTGTCTGAGGGCATTGTCCAAATGCTTCTTGAATATGGTGAGGCTTGGCGCTGTGACTACCTCCCTGGGGAGCCTGTTCCAGGGCTCCACCACCCTCTGGGTGAAGAACCTTTTCCTATATGTCCAACCTAAACCTCCCCTGGAACATCTTCCTGCCAGTCCCTTGGGTCCTATCATTGGTCGCCAAATAGAAGAGATCAGCGCCTGCCCCTCCTCTTCCCCTTGTGAGGAAGCTGTAGGCCACGATGAGGTCTCCCCTCAGTCTCCTCTTCTCCAGGCTGAACAGACCAAGTGACTTCAGCCGCTCCTCATACGGCTTCCCCTCTAAACCCTTCACCATCTTTGTGGCTCTCCTCTGGACACTCTCTAGTAGCTTCACATCCTTTTTATACTGTGGTGCCCAAAACTGCACACAGTACTCAAGGTGAGGCCGCACCAGCGCAGAGTAGAGTGGGACAACCACTTCCCTCGACCGGCTAGCAATGCAGTGCTTGATGCACCCCAGGACACGGTCGGCCCTCTTGGCTGCCAGGGCACACTGTTTGCTCACGTTCAACTTGCCATCATCAACCAGAATCCCCAGATCCTTACTCTGTGGGGCTGCTCTCCAGCCTCTCATTCCCCAGTCTGTACATACATCCAAGGTTGCCATGCCCCAGGTGCAAAATCCAGCACTTGCCCTTGTTAAACTTCATACGGTTGGTGATTGCCCAGCTCTCTAATTTGTCCAGATCTCTCTGCAGGGCCTCTCTGCCCTCAAGAGTGTCCATAGCTCCTCCCAATTTTGTGTGATCAGCAAACTTAATTAGTGTTCCTTCAAGTCCTGCATGTAAGTCATTTATGAAGACATTAAAGAGTATTGGCCCTAAGATGGACCCTTGTGGAACTCCGCTAGTGACTGGCCACCAGCCCGATGTAGCCCCATTTACTATAACCCTTTGAGCCCGACCCATTAGCCAATTGCTGACCCATCACATTGTGTTTATCCAGCTGTATGCTGGACATTTTGTCCAGGTGGATACCGTGAGAGAGAGTGTCGAAGGCTTTACTGAAATCCAAAGAGATTACATAGACTGGCTTCCCTTGGTCCACTAGGTGGGTAACCTTGTCATAGAAAGAAATTAAGTTAGTTAGGCAGGACTTTCCCCTTGTGAACCCATGCTGGCTGCCACCAATGGCTGCGTTGTCTTTCAGGTGTTTTTCAATAAGTCCCAGAATAATCTTCTCCGTAATTTTGCCAGGCACAGAAGTGACACTGGCAGGCCCGTAGTTACCAGGGTCATCCCTGTTGCCCTTCTTGAAGATTGGGACAACGTTTGCCAGCTTCCAGTCAACCGGGACCTCTCCAGATTCCCAAGAGCATTGAAAAATCATTGAGAGAGGTCTCACTATGACATCAGCCAGCTCTTTAAGTACCCTGGGATGAATCCCATTGGGCCCCATCGACTTATAAGGGTCCAGCTGGAGCAGCAGATCCCGCACAAGTTCGGGGTTGATTGGGAGTTTACCACTCTCACAGTCACGGATCTCTAGCCCAGGGCTCTGGGGGTTCCAGAGCCCATCATCGGTGTTGAAGACCGAAGCAAAGAAAGCATTAAATGTTTCCCCTTTGTCTATGTCCTTGTTTGTGACGTGACCATGCTCATCATGTAGCGGGCCAATGTTATTTCTGGCCTGCCTTTTGCTATTAACATAATTTAAAAAGCCCTTTTTATTGTCCCTCACAGTAATGGCCAGCTTCAGCTCTAACTGAGCTTTGGCCACTCAAATTTCCTCCCTACAGTGGTGAACAGCTTCTCTGTAGTGCTCCCATGTCGCCTGACCTTGCTTCCACTGGCCATACATTTTCTTTTTTCACCTTATTTCTAGAAGAAGATCCCTGCTCAGCCAAGCTGGCCTTCTGCCTCACCTGCTTGACTTGAGACATTTTGGAATTGCCTGCTCCTGTGCTCTTAAGAGGTGGTACTTAAAAAGTGACCAGCACTGATGGACACCAGCACCTTCAGAAGCTTTTCCCCGGGGGACCTTACTAAGTAGTTCCCTGAGCAACCTGAAGTCGGCTCTCCTCATATCCAGAGTTGAGGTCTTGCTGGCAGTTTTCCTCCTGTTACCATAGATTTTAAACTTGACTGCTTCGTGGTCACTGTGGCCAAGGCAGCCACCAATTGCCACTTCACCCACAAGACCCTCTCTGTTAATGAGCAACAAGTCCTGGTCAGTT
This sequence comes from Fregata magnificens, assembly GCA_013389945.1. Lineage (NCBI taxonomy): Eukaryota > Metazoa > Chordata > Aves > Suliformes > Fregatidae > Fregata > Fregata magnificens. The sequence continues at coordinate 33,918 of WAAD01007136.1, forward strand.
CCCTTAGTATCTGTACCAAGAAGTTATCACCCAGATGGTTTAGGAATCTTCTGGACCTGTTTGTACCACCTGTGTGGTATTCCCAGTTGACATCTGGCAAGTTGAAGTCCCCCATAAGGACAACGGCAGATGACTTGGAAGCATCCCTTAGTTCCTTAAAGAACGACTCATCCACGTCATCATCCTGGCTGGGTGGCCTATAGTAGACTCCCACAACAACATCTTACCTGATGATCTCCCTCATCTGTAATCAAGCTGCTAATCCAAAGAAGGCTGTGGTTATGCCTGCGGTGCAGGCTAAAATGGTGGAGAGGATGCAGAGACCAGCAGAAGACAGCAGTGCTGGATTAAGCTTGTCAAGCCTTAGGGAGCATCTGGAAAGCCACTCAAAGGAGATGGGAGAAGCACGTAGCAGCAAAACCCCCTTCCATGCAGAGCTGGAATCTGAAAGATGTTCAGTACCTTTTTTTGTCTGATATCAGTAGAAACAGAGATTGAGGTTGTGGGAGAGCAAAGCCAGATATGCAGTGTCCTGAAATTTTGGAGTTTGTGGTGATGATTGAACAATTTTATTCTAAGATGATCAGTGACCAAGTTGTACATATGAAACTGGTCACAAAGTATGTCGTAACTTAGCTATTATGCCTGTATGACAGCAGGGGATGGAGCCATTTCACAACTGACTAGTGGACTCAGAACCTTGAAAAGACTTAATAATGTAATGTTTTCAATTTCAGTTAGAAATAGCTCTGGCTTGGGCCTGCTCTAGCAAAATATCTCACAGTTCATCATTGGGACACTTTTTTTAGTAGAGGAAGATATCCTGTCAATACTAATCTATTAACAGTGTATGGGCAATATTCAGTTAAACTTTCTCTGCTGCTGTTCCTGATTAGAGGTTTTGCTGAGGTGTTGTAGCTGAAGGCTCTCGCAGGAAATTCTGTCCCTTTCAGGTCTTGTATAGGTAGTTAATCTTTATCAGGAAATTGCATCACTTCCCATGTTGGCTTTTTTTAAAGAGTAGTGTTAAAAGCTTTGGACACAAACAGAAAATACAATTATGTCAGCACTGTCTTAGTTTCTAAATCTACAGAGAGAAGAGACTAATGCAATAAGTCTGTCTGACCTGCAACGACTTCCACTTTTAAAAACCTTAAATACAGTTTTGCACAAGATAGCTATGTAAATCTTTGGGTAGAAAAGTGAAGAATAACCTATTCAGACTGAAACGACAGGAGGTATGTTAGGCAGACTGAATATAATTAGCTAAAATGGGATTTGGCTAGGACATTGGAGTTAATTAAAAAAATATTACAGTGTCTTGAATGACCAGAAGTAGTCAGGATCCTGGCAGATGTCACATCTGAGTGATGGCAGGTCAGTTAGAGCACTGATCTCTTGCACTGTGTTGGGACACTGGCTCAGAACCGACTCAGACGAGGGAGGGCAGTGTCTTGGCTGATTTATGTTAAAGTGTGGTGTGTGTGGCATAAGAAGTAGTTTTTTGACTATTGTGAGAGTGTTGCTTTTTTTGTATGCTTCTTCAGTACCAAACAAAATGTGCAGCCCAAAATGAAGCAGGGTGTTTCCAGTAGGTGAGATGTATAACCGAAAATAAGAATACTTTAGTTTTTCTTTATTGCTAGGCCTTGGGAAATAAGTACTTAAACTTGGGGACTCACTTTGACTGTCCATCAAGTAGGATAAGAGCACTTTCTTATAAAGACAATCTGAAGCTTAATTCCTTGCAAGGTGGTGTGAAATTTTGGAAGAAATTGTTCTAAGATGCTAAGTAAAACAGTACTCTTCAAACTTGAATGTCTTACAGTCATGAGTTGTGAAGTGGTAGTCTTCTCAGGGAACTAAAGCACACCTATTGGGAAACTGCTGATGTATTTATTTCAATTTCTGGAAGCATTTGATGAGGGACCTACTGATAAATACAGAAAAAAAGTAAAGTCCAGATCTCTGGTACGTCATTTTTCCTGACCACAAAGTTGGAGATAAGATTAGTCCATGCCTCTATCAGCCCTCTGTATTTTTAAACCAACATCTCACAGCTAGAGTTAACTTCAGAAACACGGGGTTTTTTTCTCATTTTCCTTCTCCTTATTGAAACGTGACTTCTTGAGTTCCTGAAAATGCAGGGGTCTAAAATTTGGTAAGTAATACAAATGATCTAGAGGGATTCTATTCTTTTTATTCTTCTCCCAGAATTTTGTTCCAGATGAGTGAAGTGAAAAACTAAGCAACTATAATTACATTTGTTCTGCAAGCCAAATCTTTTGCAATCCCTTTATCATACTATGAATTATAGAATCAGGGCCATACGTTATTGAAGATCTTTTTACATTCTTTCTGCATATGGTTGGGGCATGGGTCTGCCTTAGTGTAGGGATTGGGGCACAAGATTAATGCCTTATTTCTCTTTTCTGAATGTGAATCACAGGCTTCTTCTGTTTTCTTCAGAGTGCTAGCTCAAAGGGATCTACTCTCCTGCTTCCGTTGATCATCAACAGAGTCTGTCAAAGCACTAGAGCATCTTTTAAGTTCCATGTACTTTCTACAATGCTTTAATAGGAATGGTTAAAACAAGGTAAATCATCATGCTTTTTTTAGTGAGCTCTTTCGAGTTCAAGCCAAGGAAAAGAATTCTTGTCTTTGATCTGCCTCCTGTAGATAATGGGTCACACATTCAGCAAAATAACATGTATATTTTGCCTCTTTGCAATGCATATCAAATATGTGGTTATGGTTGTGCTATTGTTCTGTCAAAGTGTGCAGCAAAATTGATTAATTAAAAGTTAACATTAAAGCTAACTTAAATTTTATCTCTAATGCAGCCTTTCTATTTTCTCTGTTAGCCTTAGGACCTAACCACCTGGCAGGTGGTTATTTATTGTGGTCTGAAGTTGTTCTCCCCTAAACACTTATAATGATTTCCAAAATAACATTTCATCTTATCTACTCTGGTATTTTTCTTTTTTGTAATAAGGTTCTTGTCAGAATATCTGCAGAAGAGCTCTTCTTCCTCCCACACCAATTCCTGCCACTGTATAAGCCCAATTTAATCTGCTCCATGAACAATTAGTATTAAATGTATTGAGTTCCTTTCAGTAGTTTATTTGCTTATAGTACTGCAAAACCAGTGTTGATCTTTCCTATTTCCTCCTTGAAGAAGCATGATAAATTTTGGCTTACAAAATAAGACATGCTTGACTCCAAATTTTTTTTTCTCAGAACCATTGTTCTTGTCTTGAATTTTTGATGTTTGATTTAAAAAAAGAAGAATCCCTTTCTTAATGGGCACGTGTAGTTGAGAAGATGAACTTATTGCTAAGAATTTGAACCTAAGAACAGTTGACATCAGCAATTAATAAAATAGTACTTTTTCTGTAAAATATATTAACTGCACAGCAAATATGAAGCAAGCAATCACTATGGCAGATCTTATTCATCAGGTACAAATGAAATACAAAAAGTTCATGCAGGTTGCTCAGATGAAACAGTGCTCTCTCCTATTATAAATCAATGAGGGTTATGAGCATACGTCAGATGCTGCATTTGGCCTCAAAAAAAATGTTAAAAGAAACCAGGGTCTTCAGAAAGCACAGAAAGAGAAGAGGCAGAGTATTATGTACTGGAAAATAGAAGTCTTGGGGGCGGGATTGGCACACTGAGTCTGTTATTGGGTTGATTCAAGAAGATGAGTAACTTGAAGCAATATGGGAGAAATAAAAGTTTATTAAAACATTGCTAAAATAGATCTAGAGAAACAGAGGAATTGACAATTGACTAGAGTAACCAGACTGCCAAAAAGTATTTCAAACTGGGTATGTTTTGTTTTTGGGGGAAACTGAGTGTCTTGAAGACACAAGATACAGGGCAGGTTATTGTGCAGTTGCTGAGGGTAAGAGAAGTGAAGGATGAACTGAGACTTTTTGTACGTAAGCTTACGTGGGAGACCAAACCAGCCCTTTGCTCAGGTATCAGCCTTGAAATTAATCTCTGTTGACATAAATTCCTCTCAGTGCAGAATCTGAGAAAATAAAATTTCATATCTCTTTTCACTTAAAATCCCTGAAAAAACATTGTGAGTCAGAAAAGGAGCATTCTTAAAGAATTTTAAGAATTCTTAAAAATGCTTCTTGATCATTCTGCACCACCTGGAAGATAGCTTGGAAATGTCCAGGTGGGAGGGTAAGTCCAGAATAACGTGTACATAGAAAGAAAACCATGTCAAAACAAAGCAATACATTACATTCTCAATCTGTACCTACATATTCACCTCACAGTAACAACTAACCATGGACAGGCTGAGACAGAACCCATATAATAAAAGCCAGAATAATACCCATATGGGTATTATTAAAGTTGTTTTCTGTAGGACTGGATGCTATTTGAGTACTAGGCTGTTGAGATGAGACAAAAGAATCCATGCCTAAAAGAACCTCACACATTTCCCATGCCCATCAGGAGGCACCAGAAACAGATACTAAATTACCTGTGGCAATTTTGAGAGTATTTTAAAATCATTACAGGATTGAGGAATTTTTCAAATGTAGATGAGGTCAAGAGGCTTTTCACTGAACCTTTATAAAGCTATATGAAAATGAAACTGTTTCCCAAGATTTTAGTACTTCTGTCCCTAGATGTTTGCAAACAACAATATGAGATGTTTTGAGATGACACCTATTATTTGATTTTGATAAATTCCTTGTAGTAAGTGCTCTGAAGTAGAGAGAAATATAGTAGTAAAGGACTGTTGATGGAAAATACAAGCAGCAGTGAGAGGATGGATGAACTGAAATTGGAAAGCAGGCTAGATAAGTCTAAGGCAATTTAAAGGAATTAAGAGCATATGGAAAATTTGACAGATGACTGGTAGGAGAAACAGGAAAAAAGGATTGGAGGTCAACACTGGGAGAAGACATGACATTGTGGAAAGCTGATAATATGGAGTATAATATGCCTGGTGAAGCATGATAGAAGAAAAGACTTTAGTTCTGTGACTTGATTTAGGTGTATGCTAAGACAGTGTAATTTGACTAACTGAATCTGAGGAAGGACAGTAAAAATAGAGCTGTGTACAAGGGATGAGAGAGGGGAGGAATACACAGAAAGCTTGTAAAATGCACAGAGTAAAGAGTGGTATAGTTCTTGAGGAGGATGTTTTCTGACATCTCAGGGACACCTGATCTCAAAAACAGCCTGTGTACTGCTGAGTCTGTGGATGGAGCACTGAGTATCAGAAGAGCTTGTAAAACGTGCACAAGTCAGAAAACTTGAAGGGAAGTCTATGGCAACATGAGGTGGCTGAGCAAGGCTCACAATGGAACTCAACTGAGAGATCATTACAGCAGCCAGTGAAGCTTAGAGAAGTCTGCAAAACTTTCAGGAGTCCCTTTGGGATTGCAGGCTGCCTGGTAATGTCCCCAGGGTCTCAGGCCTGTAGGGAAGAGCCTTCCTAAGCGAAAAAAAGGTAACAGTCCCCTGAGGGTATGTGTTGTTTTCCTTAGCCTCTCCAAGGACTTGAATCTATTCTGAGGTGATAGGCTATGGAGCTGAGTACTGTATCTTGGCAAAAAAAAAGTGGTATTCCTTATACTGCTGTCATGAAAGGCATGTTTTAAAAATTCAGGAGTGTGGCACGAATAGAAGCAGATATCCGGACTGCTTGACTCTATGATCTATTTCAAACATACTTGACAGAGAGGCATGGTATGAATGTTTTCAAGTTTTTCCTCTAATAATTTTTGATGCTGTCACCTTATTTCTATAGCTGAGGTTGGCAGCTCATATGTTTCCATGAAAATACTATAGATTTATGAAAGTGTCAGAAAAAAATTGGTATAATTCAGTTTAAAAAGGCAATCAATCAAGAGACTTGAATCTATTGGAAATGGAGTTTCATTAGTTCCAGTGCTCAGGAAACAGTTTGTTCCCTGAAGCAATCTACTAAATTTTAAAATATAAAGCATGTTATATTAAAAATGGAAGAAAACAAGGAAGACCAGACTGAACTGCAATTGGTCAACTCCCTGAAAAGCCCTTGCCTCTTCACATGCCAAATCCAATACAGCCAGAACAAAAAAGTGCTGTGTGGATGAACTTGAGGTTACCCATGCTGGGTTAACAGAGACTGAGATATTGCCAACATGACGTGGTTGTTTTCCTTCTCAACCACCTCAGCTATTCACGAACCTGAAAGAAACCTCCTAAGGAGGGCTTATTCTTCAGGCATTTTGTAATTGTCATCTTTTAATTTTTAGATATTCTATAGAAGTAAGTGCTCTACAGTAGAAAGAATTGCGAAGAGCAGCTTTTGAAGTGCAAGGACAAATCAATCAATTAAAAGTTGTTACGAAGATGAGAGCAATGCTGCCTGCCTTTCATGGTATCTTTGTGCAGCACCTAAAACTGAGAGGCTCAGATCTAACTAGTCTCAGACATAATAATTTGAATTTCTACTTGTTTGTGGCTTAGCAGATGATGAGGAATCCTGCTGGACATGCAATCTGAAAGGAATCCACTGAGGCCTTGGAATAAAGATGTGTTTAGAGAAACTGGCTTCATATTCCGTGATAAAAGTGGATTGTGTGCAATCTGCTCTTCATTCCAGTTATGATGAATTGATTTGATTTGACCTTTTAAGGATGTTAAAGAAAGACCATAGAAGAACTTTGAAGCAAGGGATGTGTTTCAATGTAAATAAAGGTTGAAGTCATAGTTATTAAGTTTCTAAGTTGCTGGAAAATACAATAAGCACAAATAAGTGGATGATACACTTTTAGTATCAGGATTTCCTGCCTTTAGGGTAATTGCCTTTTATTGGTAAATTGGAGAAGAAAAAACAAAACCCAGGCATGCATGAGTTCTGCTTTTTTCAGTACTGGCCACCTCATCCATTGCCAAGCTTTTTCTGCACAGATTATAAAAGAGAAAAGTCCTAATTAATTTTAATTTTTGAAGATTTGAATGCCATAGGATATGTATTTAGGCAAGTTTAAAAACTGTTTTGAAGAACAACAACAAAAATAAGTTTTCATGATCATATTTGCAAAGATAACAAATATGCACATACCTGTCTCTTTGAAGCTGAGAAGGCAGACAATTAATATACAGCAAGGTTATTTTTGTTAAAAAAACCTTTGAGTCAGCAAATTCTAGTTTTGGAATAGTTAATTTTTCAAGGGGCTTCACTTGCAAAAGCTTTTTAAGAATACAGTCTGCTCTGTTCTGAAAGAACATCTTCAGTGACACATTTGCATGATACAGATGTTTGCATGTGTGTACTTTGTGGAACCAGCTGATCTGCACCATTTATTTCACTTTTTTGTATCTGATGGTGCTAATAGGTTTTCTACATCCCTAGCTTGTTGGTGAGTATCTCCATTCATTTAGGGGTAACCTTCAAGAGCAGCTGTCTGTGAAATGTGATGACCTGCAACTGCATGACTCATTGTGAATGCTGGGACACTCCAGCAGTTTGCAGGAACATATCCCATGCTGTATAACTGCTCTTGCCAAGAAACTCATTCTCTAGAGTATATGCTAAGAATACAATCCCATCAGTACAAACTGGAGCAGGTCTTCCTCATTTGAAATAAATCCTTTTTATGTAGTTCAGGTAGCTACTTAACTGTTGATCTAGAGAATACATAGTATTTATAGAACACCGTGTATATACTCAAAATACTGTTCTCATTTCTTCAGCCCCAAGTTTTCTGAAAGACTTCAGGAGTCATCA
>WAAD01007138.1:3137-23014 GCA_013389945.1 Fregata magnificens
TAGATGATAATTTAGTTTCTGAATTTATTCCATTATGGACTAAATTTAAAAACGAGGCCAGAAGATTGCTCCAGAATCGCAGTGTTTCTGAAACCAAACAACTCCATTCAATTAACGAGACCTTTTCCATGTGGTGGGAACCACGTATGCAGGAACTGTAATGCTCTTCTAGAAACAAGATTCTTGAAATGCCACCAATGACGTTTCAAGGAAGAGTAGTGAGAAACTACTTATTATTTTAAAACAGTCCACAACCTCCAGCTCCACTTTTTAATTTAAGAAGGAAAAAAGGAAGCAGCGATTTGGCTGCTGAAGTTCGACACAATGTTTCCTACTATCTTCTAGAGGAAACAGAACTGCAAACTCTTTTGATATAACCTCAGTAACGTTGATATTAGCATCTGCTCCGAGTACTGTTGGAAACTGCTGGCAAATTCTCATGTCTACTTCCCTTCTAAAATGCAAACATCCAAGTGATAATTCTATTGCTTTATTATGTATATGGATCTCCCTAGGCATCTGTACAGTTGTGAGTTTGAAGACAACTGTCAAAGACATTACTGATCTCCGTGATACAAATAGAAATTTGCCTGTTCAAGTCTGCAATTATTCTGAACTAAATCACCTATTCAATTTCCAAACAAGTTAACAGCTGATTAAGTAGAAGAAATGGAACAAAATAGAGTGGGAAGTCTTGGGAGGAGGGAGTGCAATATTCAGTGTGATCAAAGTATACACTAATTCCTAGACTGGCAAGTGAAAACATAAATTTGTAACAGAAAGGTATGTCTACCTATAAAGGTCAGACACATGCCGTTTTAACCTTGCTCTTTATGGATATTCAGTACAGTGCAGTCTGTAAACAGGACTGAATACCACTTTCTCACTTAGCAGACCTGAATGAAGAAAAATTATTTTCCTGGGAAAAATATTTGCTGTTTCATAACTTTTGAGGATTTCTCTTTAAAGACTAAAATACATGAAAATGCCTAAAGACCTATTTCCAGATATTACAAAACTTCACAAAATTGCAGTGTTCTATTTAGCCTTTTCATCAACTGTTAAAACAAACAAAACCCTGTTGCAAGCCTGAGCTTGACTTGCAATGGGTTCAACTGGCATCAATGTAGACCTTTCCTTTGATACAAAACCTGCCTCTTCAGTAAGCAACAGTCTCCAATTCAATGCCAAGTGTTACAACACCATGGTACCGGATGGTCAGATATACTTGAGATGGCAAAGTGGTCTGCTAGAGTTAAAATACAGGAGGAACAACTTGAGCAAGTTGGCCATGATAGCTAGAAGCCAGAGTTTCTAAGTTGCTGATGAAAGAACTGAAGGCACAGCAAAGCTTCTGTAAAACCCTTCACATGCTTTTGTTAGAACTTTGGTCTACCTACCCAGGTTACTCAGAAGTCAAGCCCTGAATAGAAATCTCAGGAAGATACAGGTGCTTGGATTTGTATTTGGTCTTACCAGTTCCAGCTGAACTTTCCTTTAACAAAAACTGGGATCCACAACCACTTTCTCTTGGATACCATTTCTTGAGGATGAGATGGGTGGAGGAGAAGGATCTAAAATTCTAGAACAAATACAAGGGAGACCTCTGTATCAGCAAAAGTTGCTTAAGAGAGGTGACTGGTAAAGGGGAAAAAAGGAAGAAGTTACACCTCCTGCAAAATCATGACTGCCCTCTAAAGAAGGTTGGGAATGTGGTGAATCCTGTACTGAACACCCAAACAATGTATCATAAAATTAAGGTCTTCCAAAGACAGGAAGGCCTAAGAAAAGAATCTAGACAAACATGCAAGAATCATGTCATATTTTGATAAGGAACGATGTAGAAAAGGTCTGGCCCAGCCAAGCAGCTAGGTAGAATGAACAAAAGGTGTACTCTACCCTTCCTACTGAGTGGGATAGATGCAAAGGTAATCAGGGACTCAGAGGCCACCTCGACAGATGCTATCAGAAGAAAAACATTATCCAACTAGCTGTGTGTGGGTACTCTCAAATATAATGCAAATCTAAATTGCTAATAGCTTAAAAGAGAACTTACAACTATAGACTTCCCAGTTATGATTCTGGTGGCTGCCATAAAATGGGAAGAAAAGAACTGTGCTGGTTTATGTGTAGCTGCCACTAGGATTCCCTAGACACTGGTGTAACATGAAATACAGAATATTGGCTGGTAGGTCTAATGCTGTGACAGGTTATAGACACAATAGATGATACAATGACAACAGGTCCAAGTGTCATAAAAGGGGATAAAGCACATTAAAAGCAATTGCTTACTGGGCAAAGTTATCTAGAAGGATAACAAAATCATAAATAAATGTAAATGACCTCTGAAGAGGTGTGATTTTTGCATAAACAGCTGTCACAGGACCTCTGTTTCAGTACACCAACATGAAAAGAGCACGGTTGACTTAACTGATACCTACACATTTTCTGAAAAATAAAAGTGAAACTGCTAACAATGAATTTCTCAAGTGACATCTATACTGTGCCTAAGACAGCACAAAGTTCTGTTAGAAACAAAAGATTACAAATAATAAAACCAGCAATTTCTTCCTTTGGAATCAAAAACAATTCAGTAATGGTACACAAAATTTAGAGACTCTCTCTCTAATATAAACCGCTACTATTCCTTCATGTCTTCAGAACTGCTAAATAAAGCACACTCATGTTAAAAATATTTTAGTACAGGACAGACGCAAAACAGTGTTTTCTTAAAAGATTATTCTCGAAATGAAACATGTTTTTGTAAATTTACTCTTTTTCCTACTATTTCATCCCTTGAAAGGTAATTTTACTTAATTAAATATGATAATAAAATCTGGTTTTGCACTGTTCTAAGCTGTATTCAATTTCTATCCAAATATGGCTTAATATAAACCCTGGGTAAATAAATGATTTGCTACTACCTCAAAACATTGCTCACTTTCTTGAGCCGTATAAAAATATAAGTATNTTGGGGAAAACAAAATGCATATATAAATTGCCCCTCGGACCCTCTAACAGGACTGAGTAGGTGATTACAATGTAAAACAATATTTTACTGTACCATCCAGAGAAATGACACTTTTGCTGGTCAAGTACCTTTCACTTCTTTACCATACTGCAGACCAAACTCTGGCATTGCCATTCACGGCAGCCCCAGATTGAGACATTTTAGCCACATATAAAGAAAAACCAACAGGGAGACTATTCAAACAAGGAAAAAAAGTTCTACGACTAATTCATTTAAGAAACTTTTTCAGAGGTTTTCTCCTAAACAATAAACCTATAATCCTACTCCTCCACACTACTCAAGCCAATTGAGAGTTTTGCATTTGCAGCACCATCCAGCTATCTGTAACTAAGCGATAGTGAAATGATCCATTTCAAACAGTCTTCGTTCACTCATCCCTCAAGCCCAAGTCTTTTGGGCTCCAGTCTTGCAAGGCTATATTTGTAAAAAGCTCTTCTTCACTTTCCTGACGTATGAAATAGTCATTGTGACTTGTATTCCCGTTTCATTTATATTTATTAAACAGCTCACTGCTCTTAAAGTTTCTATCTCTCTGTAACTTGTTATCTGCTTCTCTTACGCTTCATTGAGATCTGTTTTTTCCCCTCCTCCTCCCACCACCACAACCTTGAAACTTCTTTTTTTAAAGCTAAGACTCAGATACCAAATAAACTACTAGAGATTTTGATGGATAAACGTGTATCAATTATTTCTCAACTTTTTCTAATCTAGAACATATTCAGGCTTATGGTGTAAGCTTTTTAAATAAGTATGTCAAGCAAACTTATTATTGGGATTTAGTGAACATATTCCTGGATGCTTCTCTCCTCTCAGAAGGATATTATTATATCCTATATTATCAGCAAGATATTCAAGCCAGCATGTGCATGCTGCAGAGGTTCACCTCAGGAGGTAGAGGACCACGACACTGACTCACCGGGACGGATTCATTTCCAAAATCCAGGGGAGGAGGGGTGTGGGAAATGTTTTTCTTCAATGTTAAGTAATTTGGGGAAGGGGTTACATTTCCATTTTGTAAAAGTAAACCCTGTGAGACAATATTAATTAAAAAGCCCTATTATTTTTTAAAAGATAGAATCCAACACAAGGAAAAGGACTGGTGACTACAAAAGACAGAAATTGAGAAGGAAGCTGCTCTGATGGTCAGATTTTTAAGGGAAGCTTAGTATCTTCAAAAGACAAAATCAAGTTTCATAAAACTGCCCCTGTCAAAGCAACACCGGTTGCTTTTAGCTACAATTCCATCCTTTAATCCTTCTCAGTTCAATCCTCTATCATTTTCCCCACTATTTTTCTCAGAACTGATGTCAAGGCTCTAATTACTTAGTTTTTGTTCTTTTTAATATTGGCACAGTACCACTATCTTTCTGGTTCTCTACAATTTTCTTGGTCTATCTGGTTTTATTAAAAGGCTGACCAAGAACAGCTGAAAAAAAGATCTCCGTGATAACAGACCACTGAACGAATCTTGAAGATCCAAGATTTGTAACAGCCAACAGCAGGGAGAATTAAAACTGGAGCAAGGGAAAAGACTATACTTAGATTATACGAAGGGAAAAGAGCACAGAAGCAGGGGGATAAAACTAGAGCAAGAAGAGGAGACCTAGTAAAGACTAAATTTACAAATGATTCTAATAAAAAGAGCAGCCAGAAGAAAAAAAAGATAATCCAAAAATATTTGGCGCAAAGCTATCCAAACATGCCATTTACTCCTTTGTATATAATCCTATGAAAAATGTACAAAACCGTGTGAGCAATAAAGATATAGGTCAACACTAATCACTGACATCAGCTCCTTTTGTTATAGTCCATTCTTCATAGATAAAATATTAAACAGATTTTGATAAAGATTTTTACACTTACAAAAAAATTCTCAAAGGGATATGAAAATCTGAAGAAAATTCATTCACAACAGAGAAACTGGATACAGCCGAAGACAATGGATTCTGTACACTTCATATTGATCATCCCTTTATTTAACTTTGTAACAGAAGATGACAAACTTATATTAACAAAACTGTGATAACATGTTCTCTGTAAGAGCTCTAATACATTTTTATTTGATAAGCTCCTTGTAGAAGAGAGCATCTTTATCAAGACCAGAAACAGACATATCATTTAGCTTTCCTAACATAATAGCTGGAAATTTGAGGTAAGTGTTTCATGACAGGCTGATGAAAGCTGAAGCAACCAGTATTTTGATATTAATGCCAATACAGTAAGCTGTTCTGTTTGCAGTATTGCATTGGAAATCAGTGTGAAACTAAATGTAACCTCTGAATGTAAGTACAAGAACTTACGGTATCAGATGTTTGTTTACTATTCCCACTTTTCCCCTGGCATTGCTAGAGGAGTTTTCAATATTATTAATGTCTTCATCAATGATCTGGATGAGGGGATCGAGTGCACCCTCAGCAAGTTTGCAGATGATACCAAGTTGGGCGGGAGTGTCAATCTGCTCGAGGGAAGGAAGGCCCTGCAGAGGGATCTGGATAGGCTGGATCGATGGGCCGAGGCCAACTGTATGAGGTTTAACAAGGCCAAGTGCCGGGTCCTGCACTTTGGTCACAACAACCCCATGCAACGGTACAGGCTTGNAAGAAGGACACTGAGGTGCTGGAGCATGTCCAGAGAAGGGCAACAAAGCTGGTGAAGGGTTTAGAACACAAGTCTTATAAGGAGCGCCTGAGGGAACTGGCGTTGTTTAGTCTGGAGAAGAGGAGGCTGAGGGGAGACCTTATAGCTCTCTACAACTACCTGAAGGGAGGTTGTGCTGAAGCGGGTCTTGGACTCTTCTCCCAAGAAACTAGTGATAGGACGAGAGGAAATGGCCTCAAGTTGCGTCAGGGGAGGTTTAGACTGGACATCAGGAAGAATTTCTTTACCGAAAGAGTAGTTAGGCATTGGAAGAGGCTGCCCAGAGAGGTGGTGGTGGAGTCAACCCTGGAGGCGTTCAGAAAAGGTATAGACGTGGCACTCCAGGGCCTAGTTTAGGAGTCATGGTGGTGTTAGTTGATGGTTGGACTTGATGATCTTAGAGGTCTTTTCCAACCTTAATGATTCTATGGTTCTATGATTATCAAGATGCATTCAAAAGCTCCCTCTTAAAACAAATGCCAGCTTAACACCAGACTTAAGGATCTCTGTTCTCCTAGCATATTACATACAAGAAACCAGCGAAGAACGAGATGGGGGACAGAAGTCAATCTGGTCCTGCTGTATGTGAAGTTGACAACTACTTGTTAACAGAGTCAGTGACATGCCATTCATCCTTAACCGTGACACCCTCCTTGACACCTCTCCGGTTCTGCTGGTATTAAGCCTTTATATTAGTAGCAGTAAATGAAACAAATAATTGTAATTTCTTGAAAAAGTCCATAATCTTAACAAAAGTAGTTTCATGAAGTCTAAAGACTATGACCTTATGAAACACTATCTCTTTGCTTTTAATAAATTATTCTCAAATGTACATTAAAACATACAGTGCCACTTCTTTTGAACCTAATTCTAATGATTAAAAAGAGATACGATATGGATTTAGGTGATTCTAAACTGAATCACAGTCAATGCAATGTTAATATTTCATAATGAATTTAGTAAGAAATTCCAGAATTAAGGAAAAACATCCCCTTTTCCCAGTGTAGAGTCATTTATCCATAAATCTGCACTTTATTTGACTTTTTCTGTAGTTTTGGCATGCAAGTCTCATGTGGGATAGAGACCGTGGCTTCAAATATAAAGCTCCAATGCTTCCTCAAATCTGAGGAAACACTGAACCTGAATTCAAATGGTTTGACTTTCATGTTTCAAGCAACTGAACTTAGTTTCCCCTTTTGCTCTCTCTTTTTCATACATATACTTCTCTTCCCTCTAACCTTCATCTAATCTTTCTTTTCTGATCATCCCTGTGTCTGCGTTCCTTTATTCTCCCCTTCAAGTAATACCTTTACCTCCAGCACATGAATGACGACTATGGCACTGTCTTCCTTAAAAAGCACAGCAGTACATTAAAATCCAAATAACTAAATACATTTCTAGCAGGCATACAAAATGTAGAGCACCTATACGATCTTATTGCTGCCAGATTCAGCTCTTCTTCTTTCCCTCTCACCTACTCTATTAAAAAGTGCATTATTGCTTTGGCTGAATTAAGGCAATCCAAAAATCTAGCAACCCGCATAATAACTATATAGGGCAACACAGACTGATCCACAAAATTAGAAATTAAGGGAGGAGTATAAGACATCTATAATTGTTTCAACCTGCCTGCAGACTTAGGACTAGGTTACGCTAATTATGTTTTTTTGCAGTTTTACACATCAAGGAGGACAGAGATATTAACACAAAAAACCTCAGAAATCCTCATCTGATCGTAAGACTCCAGGAGCCAAGAACTCATCTACCCCAGCTCTGATCCCTTGTTAAACTCTGATCCCAGTAATGCACAGCAATCTGATTTCCAAGAGTTTCAGTACAATTTACAACTATCTAATAATTCACACACTCTAAGGTTGCTTGTTCAATTGGGGTCTTTGTGTGCAGGAGATGGAAATGCTGGTTTTGTCACTTAAGTACCATGCACATGTACAAGTATGTTTCAGACATCAGTTACAGTTAATACACAGCAAACCAACTGGTTTTATTTTTAAACATTACTGAAGAAAGAAAAAGATTCTTTCAAGGACAGGTTTGCTCTAGCTGTTTTCTTTAAGATCAGTTCCCATGGGTACGCTAGAAATAGAAAATAGTTCTAACTGGTCATTTTTCTGAAGCAAATCAAGTTTTATTTTCTTGGTACTTTAAATTCCCTGACAGAAGGAACACTGAAGTTATCATCTACAAAGAATAAAGCAGATATCTTTCATTCCCTCCACCCAAGCAACAGAAAAATCAAACCATAACTTATATTAGACTGCAGAAAAACAGAACACAATTTTACTTTTGGGAAACAAAGGTAATTTCTCCTGTTTAACACTTTTTAATCCTGCAAGTTGAAACAAATTTGGAAATAAAAATCTACCATTAATCTAAGCTTTCTATTGTGTCAAGGCTTCTGTGTGTTAATCTAAACTAGAAACTTCTGAAATTTTAATCTGAGATTGCTTCTTTGACTTTATAATCTATCTTTCCAAATGCAGTCCTTAGTAGCATTTTATTCTAGTCTTCTTGAACATGCTGAACTGTACTGGAAGCAATGTCAGTACAATGACTAATTAAAATCTACAGCCTCCTGTGCAATCCCAACTAGCCAGTTCAGCTCTCAACTAATACAGAATTATCATAATTCCTAGGAAGGTTAGTGAGAATATGTTAAAGAATAAAGGGAGGATATTGAGAATTCATACCATGTTCTGGTCCAAAATTCAGAAAACAAAACAAAAAAAGAAGATAAAACAACTCAATGAAATAACATTTGTAGCATTCACTGAATAAGGATAGTAAATATTTTTTTAAGTAGCAGACTACTATGTGTATTCTACAATTACAGATTTTATTAGACAGGATTACCGCACTACATGAAGTTCTTCACATCTCTTTTCCTGTCTTAATTTTTTTTTTTTTTAATAGACAGATTTTTAACTCTCCATGCAACAAGAGACCCTCGTATTTCATGGAAACAACAGTTTCAAAGAAGTCACCGTATCAAATGCGGACCCAAAGGGTACCTAACAGGGAAGATCCCTGATTCATTATACAACCTTTGCCTTTTTCTACTTTCTGAATTCTTTTCAAGTTTACCACTCCTTTACAATCTCACAAGGGGTTGAGAATATGGCAATAGTGCGTGGTGCAAAGACCTTCATACCAAATAAACCCACTAGTTACATCTACAAGGAATATTTTCTTTTTTGTGTAAAATATTTTCAGTGATGGTACTTTTTGCTTGAATTCATATTTATTGGGCATATTGCTGAATTAGGTTTTGGTAAGTCTGTTGCAAAAACAGAAGCTGAAACAGTGGTGCAGAATTTTGGAACAAAACCAACTCCAAATTGTCTTATTTTTCTGAATTGTGATAAATTATACCTACTTGAACAACAAAAGAAGTAAAATGGAAGCAAGTACCTGAAAATTCTGTTTCCCTACAGTTCCGGATAGCCACCGTCTTTCAGCTTCATACAGTGGTCTTCCACATACAAAAAATACCTTTTTTTCTTTAACTAGGTGAGATTTTCTCTGGCGTTCTCCATCATTTAATTCCTTACCATCAAAGACCTTCAAAAGTTTCTCAAAAGAATTTATTTTTGTAAAATTAATTGAATATATTGAAAAAAAAAAAAATCAATCTAGAGGAACAAACCCCTCAAAATTTTAGCAAAAATCAGCTTCATGCATTTGCACTGAGAACTTTCTTCTGCTTCAAAAAGGTAGATTTTGTATTTCTATCGGCCTGATATACCCTTAGCCTACTTCATGTATCTTTTATTCTGTATTAACATTTATTGCCACAGAAGTTTGCATTATTATCCTGTATTTAATAGTACTTGAATCGTAGAGAACAAGTTAAAAATACTCAGCCATCAAAACACCAACCTTGTGGGCAGGGTACAGCAGCCATCAGCCGTCAGCCTGACTTGGGTTTCATAACTATCCAGTGGGCAAACAACTTGTTGAACAGGAGGACATTCGACTGTGCTGCAATCCACACTGAACACTATGGAGGAAGGGGAGAAGAAAATTCCTTTTACTCATGCTTTAGAAGCTTTCTGCAAACTACTTCATCATAAGCAACCAGTTATGCGTCAGCCTTTTAATTTAAATCAGAAAAATTATCTAATGAATACATGCTCGGTAGGTTACATTACAAGAAGATTTCCATTCTCTTTAAGATTCACTTTTTAAAATTATCGACTCGGGAAGCAACTGAACTAATATTAGTTAATAAAAAATTTATAAAAGTTAGACAGGCAACCTTAAACAATCATTACACCTGTGAATAACATTAGTTACTAGAAATATGCTAGGTTACTGAGAATATATTTTCCCCACAGCTTTTAAAACAGTAAACAATTCATTGTTTAATTGTTTCCTGATTAAGGTCTGTTTAAATACTAAAATACCTGGCTAAGAGGAAATAAAAGAAATATTAAAGATACACTATGGATTTATGTAAACATAAATGTGCACATGTAAACTACATTTTTAAGGATTATTCCCTTGTGTTGTGTAGGTATTTGTATATGGCAAAAATGAAATGCAAATTACCAAATCTATCTGCATTAACGACATGAAGAATTCCGCATAACTAGTAAGACTGACCAACGCTTTTTAGAAAGCAACAAATGCAAAAAAAAAAAAATCAGGCTGAATATACATTTAATCCTATGAGTCATACTCAGGAAAGTTGAAACCCATATTTATCTCATTTGGTCCTAAATCTCCCATGTTAACAAACACCACCAGCTCAGGCATTATCTATTTGCTATCCCTTATCATAATTATACTAAGGAAGTACAGAATAAAACATGGTTCCCTCTTTAAACAAATAAGCTACCTACCAACTGAGTAGGCAGGATGAACAGAACGTTATCAGACTGAAAATTATACAGTACGATATCCCTGATTACTGATTAAACTTCACTTCAGGATTGACACTATTATGACTGCTTACTGCGGTGCTAAAGCAGCTTGGCAATGCTACACCACACTTCTTGCAAGAGCTGATACCTTTTCAAAGTCCCATTTTCTGTCTTCTAGTCCTACATTTTTCAGGCTTGATCCTCAGAGGTACACAGCAATAATAATTCAATCAGTCATAATAAGACATCAGTCTCAGAATTACACCTACTTAGCATATTTCATTAAGCATTTAAACGAAAGCACAAGTTCAACGAAACCAGCCTGCAGCTCATCAAGGTTAGGACCAGTAGGTTTGTCCTCAAGACCATTAACTTTCCAAGTACATGAGTATGTGAGTATCCTCTGTATAAGTGATATTCAGAATCTGCCTTTTTCCAGTTATTTGGGAAATGGAATCTTCTGCTAAATCAGAGCTACCCAACAAGTTCAAGAAGTTCTCACTGAGAAATGCACAAACTTAATTAAATTCCATTTTGTGGAGCAATGCAGAAAGTTACTAAATTTAAATGGAAAGATTCCCGTTACTAATCTTGACAATGACAATTGTCGAATTAACTTTTATATCTCTTCATAAACCCACAAAGATACCTACTTGCCTTTAGGACAGGAATACTTAATAACATTTCACTTTAAAAAGCGCTAGAGTTTTATGTCCTGTTTTATTAACAAATAACACATTTGAAACAGCTCTTCTGCAAGAAATATACATCTAGTTTCTCCATTATCACAACAGGCACTAAGAATCATGAGTTTGTCAGTATGGCCCAACGCAACCAATACAATTTGCATGATTCTGTTGTGCCAAATAACTACCAATGCCCAGTTTCCTGAATTTAAACTAGTAACCTTTCTACCTCCCTGGATTCAAGGTGCCCTCCGCCTCCTCCCCAGATAAGCAGTCTGGGAAAAACCAGCCAACGAGTTCTACCAGCAAGCTGCTACTGCACAGCTATTTCTGTGCCCATCTTTCCATATACCAGTAATGACAATGAAAGAAAAACAAAACACAAGGAAACTCCCTAATCACACCAAGTATCAACCAAGGTGCTCTTTCTTCCTAAAGAGTTCAAATTCTTTCCAGTGGTTATAGTGTGCTAGTACGTGGCTCACTACTACTGAAAAGCAGCCCAGTCTTTTTTTTTTTTTTTTTTTTTTTAAATAAAGTAGAAAACTGAGAAAAATTACAAACAAACCCCAAATCAAGAGCATTCAAACAGAAAATTCTCATGTAATTAAGTGGCTGTAGTCACTCAGTGGTTCCCCTGTTTGTTTTGACTTACCCATTTTTATTTATTTTATACTGATCTCCTACTAGTACCAGAGCACCCTCCAATTCTTGTAAGGATTAGTAGGATTTGGTGAACAAAGGGTATGCACTGAGCTTATCCACCACGCACAGGATTTTATAATTCACACTCATACCTCACCTCAGCGTTGTCTCCAAACTGGGAGATCTTTATTATTACATTATTAGATTAATCATAGAACAGTTGAGCTTGGACAGGACCTCTGGAGGTCATCTGGTCCAACCCCCTTCCCAAGCCAGGCTATGTAGATCTGGTTGCCCAGGACCGTGCCTACATAGCTTTTAAATATCTCCAAGGATGGAGACTCCAGCACCTCTCTGGGCAACCTGCGCCAGTGCTCGGTCACCCTCATGGTGAAAAAGTGTTTCCTGATGTTCAGAGGGAACCTCTGTTGTTTCAGTTTGTGCCCACTGCCTCTGGTCCTGCCATTGCGCACCACCGAAAAGAGCGTGGCTCTGTCTTTACACCCTCCCTTCAGGAATTTGTATGCATTGATGAGATCTCCCCTGAGACTTCTCTTCTCCAGGCTGAACAGTCCCAGCTCTCTCAACCTGTCCTCACAGGAGAGAGGTGAAAAGAGATGAAGAGATGAAAGGTATTTGAAGAAGGAAAAAAAAAGTTCCTACTTTTTTTCAGATTTAAATGGGTTTCTCAAACTAGAAAAAGTATTGAGCCAAACTTCCAGATAAGCTGATAATATTGTAAAATTACAGAACAGTCTATAATCAGATTCTTCATTACTTAAAAAGATGTCCCCCAGATTAGCTGTATTACTGTCCTAAAAAATAAGACTGCAAACATTTGCCGCTGAACTACTAGGTTTTTTTCACATCTTACTTCGATTCCGATAATTACAAAGTGTACTTTTCATGAACAGATTTATTACAAGCTGTTATTATATACTTTATCATAAGCGAAAAGAATTTAAAATGCTGTCCAAAGAAAATTATTTTTGTCTATCCTAGAAGCTTTAAGAGCTTTAAATATATAGTTTGACAAATATGTATCTTCAAGAACAAGTCTTCAGGAACTTTCTCATGCAGTGAATTTGTATACAGTAGCATCTGAGAGTTACTAATTTTTCTACGAGAACGTAGCAGAAACCCTACCATGGTTGCAGACCCTGACACAGCTGCAGTGTGCAACCTCCTCTGTAGACTACAAAACTGAAGGTCTCTGATCATGAAACTGTTAATACTGAAGTGAAAATAACTTCATAGTAGAATATGTTAACACAAGCACATTAAGTTTCACCTTTACGTATTATGCTGGCTTTCCAAATAATAGAATGTACAGTTCAGGGGCAAGATCTAAATAGCTACCTATGCATCTAAAGGTCCAGGATCAAGGCAGTATTTGTAATCCCTGATGCAACAAAGTGGCTCAGCACGGGAAAGACTTCATGTTTTTCCAGAAGCACAGCTTTCTGGGTGTCCAGTACAAATAAGCCAAACAATAACATTCTCTTTACAATTGTGTTTAAAACAAGATTTAGTGCCAGAAAAAACCCTCCATTTCAGTAATTTTCAGGCCATGCAGGGGTACTGGAGAAGGTGAGTGAATGAAAGCTCTGCCAGAAAGACTGCTAGAAGAATGGCAAATGAGCAGTCATTTCAACAGAGGTTCTGTCTAGCATGACAGACATTTCCCAATACTTTCCCAAGCATGTCAGAAACTGAGATGACACTCCTCACCTCACCATATACAACAACAACAAAGTTATCAATAAAGGTACAATAAACAACTCTTGGATAACTGCCAAAGTAAACTTTTTACCTTTCTTTATTCAGAAGTGGCAGCTAGAGTTCCTATCACAACTTCAGCAAAATACCTTTTAGGTTAGATTTTAACTCCATCTTTAAATAAACAAACCTGATTTTAGAAACATCATTGCTCATACTGTTTTAGCTTCTTAGCAAAAGAGGCACATATACTCCCACAAATCTTGTTTCAGGTTATTTTTATTTTTACTGTTAACACATTATGCAGCTCCATCTGAGAACGTTCATTCAAACTATCTTTAAGAAAAAAAACCCCACAACCTTATTTTTGAGAATACTTTTTAAGAACTGTAACTCCCAGCTTAAAACTAAATTCAGTGCTCATTCAGTAAATTCACTGCTCATGAATGGCCACTTATACACAGTTCATAGGAACAAAGTAGGTTGCTTATGGCACCAAATCACTGTTATCTCACCTCTGAGCTCAGCAACCACAGCAAAACAAAAGGGACACAACATACTTGTTCTCCGTAGGTACCACAGCTGTGGTGAGATGCTTGGTAGAGCAACAGGTAAGAATGTTTAAGACAAATTAATCTGGAGGTTAATAGACAGGTATGACTAAGCTACTAACTCACTGTTCATTTTAACTGAATGCCAATGCCTTTAATAATTGTATTCCTAAAGTAAAAGAGGTAGAAGACAAAGTGGATCTCAAAAAGGAAAGATTTTATTTTTATTCTAGCATTTAGTCTTAAGGAAACATTTCCTATTTTCCTTTCAGTAACTCAGTTGCCAATCACAGTATTTGAACATATGCAGTTCTCAGCAGAAGGGTCCATACTCAAATGCCACTGTATACTGGAGAGCAGTGATATCTTATTTAAGGAACAGAAATAAACACAATTTATGCTTTAATTACGCAAACACTTATTGGCATACAGCAGCACTGCTATCATAGGAAGCAGCTTCTGGCAATTTGTTTCCACCAGGCAGCCCTTGCTGGTGCAAAACCCCTATGGAGGCTGGTTAAGCAGACACAGAGGTGCAGGAATAGCATTCTGGTAGCAGCACTCACAGGACTAAAGTTTTTAGGTCTGTGGCAAAGTATGGAAAACAGTTTTGTCTGTTAGACATGTAAACTCCATAGACATGCTAACACTATTCAGTAAAACTAGTGAAATCAGCCGCATAAGAAACTGTACATGAACACTTATCTACCAGGCCTTATACTGCCCCTTGTCCCATTTTTTTCAGCAACATGGCATTAAAACCAGAGGAAACATGAAAGAGAGCACTGCTAGTCCAGTTCTCTCCAACTCTTCTTTCCTACAATTCGTCAGGATACCAACTCAAACTCTGAAAACACAAGGTTTATTACCAGGCTTACCATGGGCTGAATAAATATTCCTGCCATGTAAGGAGCATTATCCGACTTCATTTTATGACCACTGTTTCAGTAAATCCACACAGATAATTCACATAGTGTTCACACATACATAAAACCAGTTATATGCTAATACATATACCGTAGTACATGTGTATAGACATAGAGAATAAATAGCATAAAACAGTGCAGGAGAGGCAGGATGGACTAGACTAATTCCAGAGTCATCTAGTCTTCCAACCTAAATTATTCTATAATTCTGTAAGCCCATGAATATACAAACCTAATAAAACAAAGATATTCCATTGCCTGTTCTTAAACAACGAAATTTATTTAAAACCACAGACAGTGGTGAACGTGATGGAACAGTTTAGATGGAAAAAACCAGCAAGGTTCATGCTGACTTGCAAATTTAAAAATAAAATCCCTAAACTTTCTACAAGAAAGGAAACATTAAAAAAAATTCAGTATTCGTTTAGTCTATAATTTTCTTCACATATCAAGTACAGATTATGTTGTCTATACACACACAGTTTATACTCTTTGAAACCAAGGTTCCTCTGAAAACTGAAAAAAGTTCAGATTTGCAAAGATTTGCCATTAAAAAAAAAAAGCCTTCTGTGTTAAGTAATTTGTAGCCTACTAAGATTTATCAACATTCACCCACTCCCTTCCCCGTCTTCCAGTCTTGTGTTGGCTTGTTTTTCCTTTGCAATCTTCCCACTATGTCAAACAGCAAATGAAAGAATGTATATAGACCAAAGTTAAAACAGTCAACTTGGACAGCCACTGAAGTCTAACTTGACAAAAATCAGGCTATGTAGTGACTAATAATTCCACATTAATAGCACTCCCTTTTTTTTCCCTAAAGCCAAGGCACTGCAACAAGCAGGGGCCCCACTTACTCTGTAGTTTGTACCTTAGACATTACATCTTTCATCACCTATCACTGTGGAGATGCACAAGAGTACTCACCTACACTCCTCAGCCTCTTAGCCATTGACTAAGAAACACACCTTCATCATCTCCCAAGGGAGGGGAGAACTCTCTGCTTTCCCTTAGTTTCTCAATTTCCAACCCCCATTGCAAAACCTACACTACTTCCCTTAAATTCCATTAGCCTCCTTCCCCCATCTCTTCAAAGCCTCTGCTCTTCTACCCTCATAACATGCATCTTCATTTTTCCAGTCCTATGTACCTACACCTCTTAACTCCCTACAACAGAAAATACAAACTACTTCAGAAAACAACATACACACAGTTATATAAAGGCACTAATGCAATAAATAATCACATACTCAATTTGAAGATTCTGTAATACTAACAAGCTGAAAACAACGTCCAGGAAGTAACCTATAAAGGTAAGTTTGGACTGATTTGCAAACTACAAGGTGGGAATGCAAGTAACACTTGGGAGTACCTGATCAGAGCTAACACTTATTTCGAGAAATAAAGAAATAATCTAAAGTCAACAAGATAAAATTCAGTAAAGGCATATTTGAAGTACATACAGGAAGAATTAAAATGTACATATATAGTGACTGAGTAGCAGTCATCTACAGAAAGATCTTGGGATCACAGAATTTCACAAACTAAATATACCTCTTGCAAAAGAGTCAGCTCTTATTTAGAATTTTGCATGAAAGGCAGAAAGTAATTATTCTACAGTATTTAGTGCTGATGAACTCATCCAAAATAGTAGTCTGCTTTTAGACACCACATTTTAAAGACATGTGGATAAACTTAAGAAAACTTAAGAAAACATGTGGATAAACTTAAGGACACTGAGGTGCCAAAGCGTGTCCAGAAAAGGGCAAGGAAGCTGGTGAGGGGTCTAGAACACAAGTCTTATGCAGAGCGGCTGAGGGAACTGGCGTTGTTTAGTTTGGAGAAGAGGAGGCTGAGGGGAGACCTTATTGCGCTCTACAACTACCTGAAAGGAGGCTGTAGTGAAGCAGGTGTTGGACTCTTCTCCCAAAGTCATCCCTGGAGGTGTTCAAAAAAGGTGTAGACGTGACACTCCAGGGCCAGGTTTAGGAGGCATGGTGGTGTTGGCTGACGGTTGGACATGATGATCTTAGAGGTCTTTTCCAACCTTAATGATTCTATGGTTCTATGATTCTATGAAAACTTATAAAGGGGCAACATAACAAGGAAGGAGTCCAAGGAAACCATGCCATAAGAAATCACAGCTAATTCTAGATGAAAGAAGACTAAGGTTAATAAAATGTTCCAGAGCAAAAATTATTATAAAGACTTGTTCACCAACTACTCAGGACAGAGAACAAAAAAGTTTGCTTAAATTTCCACGCAGGCAGATTTGCACTGGATATTAGGAAAAACACAAAGAGAAGCACTAGAAGATACAAAGACTGTACAATCTTCCTGCAGAGGATTTCAGAACATGTTAAACAAGCATAGGAAAGGCACAGCTTAAGCATACTCAAACCTGTTTGCATATAATATTTTGGATTATACAATTTCATATGCCTACTTTCATCCCTCTGTTTTTATTAGTCATCTTTACCAAAGCCTGGATCAGAAAGAAGAGTGCATTACATCTTCCACCTCACCGAGAATAATAAATCACATGAAAGGGTGATTCGTGTTCTCATGAAATGGAAAATGGGTAAGTACTGAAAGTGTTGTAAAGTCTTTCACTATGCTCCTCCAAAATCCTTTTGTTCTCCAGTTTTTAAGGGTCATCACTTTGTAATCTAGAGAAATCTTAGGACAGAAACCTTAATTCCCTGTCCACGCACAATATATTCCTACTATGAAAAAACCTTTGTAGAATCTAATCAGTATATAAAGTATGTCACTTTCACTAGTAGCATCCACAGAAATGCAATATTCTCACTAGGCTACTTTTCCCTTGTTGCTCAGTTTAAATTAATGTCTCAAGAAAAAATAAAGTAAAATTTATCATACTATTTCTTTCTTTTTTTTTTAATGGGTATTGCCCACATACAATCATTTTAATTTTAAAGAAGAATCAGAAGAATTTAGAGGCTATATAGGCTTTATTAGATGCAATTACATAGGTTATTGTGCTTGTCAGACAGTTAGAAAACATGGAAAAATGGAAAAAAAAATCGTGTCCACTTTTACCTGGTTTACATTCATAGAGATCACAGCATTCCCCTGGCTTTCCTGATGCCTTAGAAACCAAGATATTCAAATAGCCAGGTTGGCAAACCTTCCTCAAGCAGCCTGCAGGATTACACACACAACGGCTCGGGAGTGGACAGCATTCACCAGGAGGAGCATAGCCTTCAATCAAGATGGAATCTTCTGGACAGCGAGGAGAAAACTGGACTTCACAGCGGGCCTTAGAGCAATCGGGTTTCTCTTCTGAAAGGGAGAGAAAAATCAGCATGCCATAAATGTCAGTAAAACACTGTACTGAAGCTGTAAAGATGAGCTCAGCTAAAGCTCCCCTTCTTCTCCCTCCCGCAAAACAGTAAAAAGAAAAGGAAACTGCTGCTGCTGAACTGATTGGCAAAAACTATGGAATATGCTCAAAAAAATCTTGGTATCTGCAAGATGGCAGGTACCTTACGAACTATTTTACAAAAATTCTAATTTGTGCAATGTGCATGACTGCTGAACCCACACAGCCTCAAAAACCAGCTGTGAAGCTATACATTTGGCCAGGACATTAAGAAACAACTTGTCTTATCATGCACAGCCTTGATGTTCACACCTACACCTTCAGCTTCCTAAGACTTTCCGTTATGAGCAACTGATTTTAATTGATTGATTTATTAACTCGAATGACCTGAACTGAGATTTCACATATTCAAAAAGCTGGTTAAAAGTTCAACAGCTAACATATTTGGAGAGTCCATACATTAGCAGAAGAGGATTTTTCTGGTACATACTCCCAATGCCCACATTAAAAGTGGTGTTCCCACATACTTCAGTGGCTTGAACAGTAAAGGAGAAGATGTTTGACTAGCCCTGGCTACAGGCACTAGAAGTTTGAGGCACTGGCTGCAGACACATAGCAATAAGAAAAGGAATATTGAGGAGCAATTGAAGGTCAACAATTTGGTGGGAATGGTGACAAGCTGGAGAAAGAGTAAGATAAGACAAAAAGAGAATGAAGACATAGAAGAAGGTTCTTGGACAACTACGTAACACTTTTCCAAAACTTGGAAAAGAAGTCAGGATTCCCCGTTCTCAAAAAAACAAATCTTANTTACTGTTTTTGGAGTTACTAAAGTTACTGGATATTGTCTTTGGGTTTTTTAAACTAAAAGCAACACAGCAAATGTGCAATTTTGCTTCCAAACATACACTGCATGTCAATAACAGCAATATTTTTTTTTCCAGAGGATCATTTTTACACTTAATTTTACTATATTCATTGGAATTTTAGGTCATATGGAAGAATCAAAGCAGCATTGCTTGTTTACATGGTTGATTTGCTAACTGTGCTTTAGTTTCATTTAAACTTAGAGGGATATAATGCCTAGACACGTAAGGGCTTAGAAAAGTATTAATCTAGGTCTTAGCATTAGGAATTGCAAAAGGAAATCATGAATATAAACATTTGCCTCAATTTTAGTTGGCAAATACAGCAAAACAGAATAAAAAAAAATAATTACACATATTTCCTTCGTGTACAAGTACTTTATATTTTTTCTTACAAGCAACAGAGATTACTAACTTAAATGTGATACTAGATAGCATCATAACTCTTTTCTTACAGTTAAAAACCCTACTATTTCCATCTATCTTTAAAATAGCCTAGGCTAGATATGTACTTTGCCTAGAATTTTAAATAACATTTGTAAGACCAATTTTTTTTAAACCTTCCCTTATGTTGAGGTTCTTATCTGCTT
>WAAD01007138.1:23192-103564 GCA_013389945.1 Fregata magnificens
ATGTTGAGGTTCTTATCTGCTTTATTAAACACATTGTTCAGACTGAACATTACTGGTTACAAAGGTTCACTGCCAAAAGTTGTATAAATAATAGATAACATACTAGTTTCAGTATTTTACTGATATTCTTTAGTTTATGGATATAATAAAAGGCTCGACATTTTAGCTTTTAAAAATCTTTTCCCACTGTATGTTGTTCAATAGTGCACAGAGAAGTGATAGAGCAATAGTGCAGTAGCAGCCTTGAAGTTCATGCTCATGACAGACCCTTAAATTCACACTGTTCATTACTTGATCTGTCCTAGCATTAGGCATCCAGCGACCTTCTGATTTCCATAACTAACAGATAATCCCATCCTCATACAGCCTCTCTTGTGAAAAAACTGTATTATACATATTTTAAAAAGTTTACCTACTATTTTTACTTGGCTGCATTTACATACATACATGCCAAGGTAAGTGCTTCCTTAAGGACCATTTGTATTTGACCAATTTAAGTCAACTATCAGAAATGCAAGGTTTTTCAGAAATGCATATCAAACTGTTGGGATTCAGACTATTCAAGACTCTAGATATATTTATTTCGAAGACCAATGCAAAGCCTACTGTTGGAGTTGATAAGACCACCTAGCAAAAATATGAAGAAAACAAGGATATGTCACTATCAGCATGTAAGAAGCATCACAAGCGGTAGAAAAAAAAGACAGAAATTTTACATAGAGAACCGTGACAAGTATTTTTGTACGAAATGTTCACTCAGTGTTTCATAGTTATTATCTTTGATAGTCTTTTCCACATAACAGTATTGTGCTCAATGTAGTTAACTGTAACAAAATACAATAGGACTCCACTATTAAGTAAAACCAGCATCACTTTCAGAGGAAATGGTTTAAACACAAACAACCACCACCTTGCAAAGATGTTTGTGTTTTAATACCAGACGTTACATAACAACAGCAGCTATTTAGAAATTAAACTTAAGTTTTTCTTTTTAATCCAGTGTCACTATTACTTTTGTATTTCATAGTCCTGAAAAATAAACAAAGAAAAACCCCTCCCTACCACTACTTGTGTAAATACTGTGCTTCCAAATTATAATCTCAAACTATGTAAATGGTAAAACATTCCCTTCCCAGTATACAAATGCAACCAAGCAACAGGAGAGTCAAATATATTAACCCAAGCTGGATCAGCCAGCAGACAACCGTCCTTCAGCTTCCCTAACTCCAGCCCACAGCAGAGTCAAGGGCAGGTAAAGAAACTTTCTGCAGACTATGTCATGATTTGGTTCTTGATTTAGATGTGGTTTTCCTTTTGTGGAAAGGAGCAAGTGGCTGAAACGATATGTGATTGACGGTATTTAAAGTGTTTTCTTGTAGAGTCCCTACTTCATACTTCTGAAAATAATCTTTATTTAAAACATGAAAATCCAGCGGCTCCCAGTGTAGCATTACTATATTTTAGTTAAAACTTTAATCAGCTAGCACCACGCTAGCATAACTGCGTCCCGAGCCCAGCACTCACTGCCAATACAAGAAGGCGGGAGTTCTGTNGAAATTTTACATAGAGAACCGTGACAAGTATTTTTGTACGAAATGTTCACTCAGTGTTTCATAGTTATTATCTTTGATAGTCTTTTCCACATAACAGTATTGTGCTCAATGTAGTTAACTGTAACAAAATACAATAGGACTCCACTATTAAGTAAAACCAGCATCACTTTCAGAGGAAATGGTTTAAACACAAACAACCACCACCTTGCAAAGATGTTTGTGTTTTAATACCAGACGTTACATAACAACAGCAGCTATTTAGAAATTAAACTTAAGTTTTTCTTTTTAATCCAGTGTCACTATTACTTTTGTATTTCATAGTCCTGAAAAATAAACAAAGAAAAACCCCTCCCTACCACTACTTGTGTAAATACTGTGCTTCCAAATTATAATCTCAAACTATGTAAATGGTAAAACATTCCCTTCCCANTTACTATATTTTAGTTAAAACTTTAATCAGCTAGCACCACGCTAGCATAACTGCGTCCCGAGCCCAGCACTCACTGCCAATACAAGAAGGCGGGAGTTCTGTTTTACTGCAGTTCAGTAAAAGCTGATGAGGGCTCCTCTCTTTGATACTGAGCCTGAATAAAAGACATTACTTTTAAGCAACCATTAAGAAAAGTTTCAAGGTTTTTCTTCTTGTTATCTCAGCAAATGGCAAGCATACCATCTTCTCTATTTACAGGGATAAAGGTTTGTATATGAAACATATTTCTACAATTCGTTGTACTGAATTTGTTTACCTTTTCATTACTCGATCGAAGAAGGCATCGAAATTGAATTAGTTCTCAAAATAAATTACAAACATTAACACAGCCATAAACGTCACCACTTTAGCAGGATTCCTGATTTAATTCCATTACAGGCAGCTATTTAAGATTTCATCAAACAAGAGGAATTGTTTAGTACCTCTTTTTTCTTTTATTAACAAACACTTCCAGCCCTCACAAAAGGAACACATAAGAAAACATGTCAGAGCAGAATAATCAAAAACACAACAACAGACTACCTCAAAAGACAGAAAGGTAGGGCAATGGCAAACTGCATTCCACAGAAAACAACTGTGAAATCACTCACCAGTGATATTTTTGCTGCTTTACCCCTTTTATACACCAAACGGGGACTATTTCAAAGCAGCTTCTCAATAGACCAAAGGTAGATTCACAACAGTAACCTACTGCTTCTCTGTTAAATACACACATACACTGTGAAGCACTGACCTGTCTCCCAGATGTTGTTTTAAGCTACTGTCTATTACACAAATCAGGATCTTCCCAACCAACATCTTCGAAGTCAAACAAGGTATCAGGACTTAACTCCATTTTATTATCTTAATTATGATAATAAATAGAATATAAATGATTACTATGTGTGCGCAGAAACAGGAGAACTTCATTTTTCAAAGCAGTGTATCGAACCTAAAAAATTAGATTTCCAAGGAAAGGGAGAACTACATATGTGACTTACTGTGAAATAAATTAGCACAACAAATAAGATACTTATTCCTGAAAAAAGAAGCATCTTAACACAACGGTTACATGGCAAGAAGATACGCATGCATCACATTCTCCTAGTCTGTAATGTAGATTCCCTCACAAGAACAATTTCATACAACCCTAACTATATGTAGAAAGACAGTAAAACTATTTGTTAAAAGCAGATGTCTGGTTTTGTAATTAAGAGTTTGTACTCAGGACACTTATGACACTAATTAAAATATATTTTTATAAAACACTGTTCTACCTCTACCCTTGAAGCAGCTGATCGATCTCATTTAATAAGTTGACCATTTTAGCAAGGTAAGAAATTGCTTATACAACTCACCAATTAGTTTAATAAAGTGAGGAGTTGTACACTTCTGCTGTTTGATTTTCACAGAATCAGACAGTTAATGGAAAAAACATATACAACTTAATAACATTTCAGTCTCTCCTTTAAAAAAAAAGAAACCATTAATAACGAGAACAATTACTTGTCAAGGATGCATCCATCAAGCTTCTCATTAATTAAGTCTGAACAGATACCCTACAACCCACTAAGAAAAACTTAGTTGGCTGCAAACGTTGCCTTTACGTTCAAAAAAGCAGCATTTCAAATGACTACACAAAGAACAGAAACTATCAGTTGGTTCACTGATGAGTTTTCTCTGTGGGACGCATTCTCTTCATAGCCTTTCAGCAAACGCCACCGAAGCTGGAAGCGTTCTGGTATCTCTGACATCTCACCAGCCTAAGCCAACAAAGAAATCTCTATAGAGATAAAGGAAGAGTCTGGATCAATCAAGCTTTTACAAACTATCTATTCTGAGCCAGTCAATCTTCTCAAGAAATTCAGAAATGTATCTGGAAAGATAGCATTTTTTAATAAATTGAACACAATCCAAACAGGAAAACTGACATTTTGATGAACTCAAAATAAGACTCCTATCCTCAGAAACAAACTTCCCATCTACTCTAAAAGGCAGCCTTACAGACCATTTAATATACAACTATTCAGTTTACCACTGACAGTGCTATTTCTAGGTATAAATTACTGCAGGTACCAGATTTGCACAGATTTGCATTTCAAGACAAACTTTACTTTCTGTAGGTCTGAAGGTTCAGGCTTACTTGCTGTTACTTTGCAATTAGTCTGCAAAAAGAACCTGCCGTTACTAAGCACGTGACAGAGGACACCCTACAGTTGCCAAGAATAACCGAACGACCTAAGTTACAACGTGTAACTGAGCAATAATAACTGAGTAAGTTACAATGTGCTACGTGCTTTAATATTAAAACAGGGATCATTCATTTAAAAAGTCAGGATGTCTCAAAACCAAGTCTCATTTTCATCTGATTTTCATCTCAGAAGCACACAGGAAAGTTGTAGCATCTCGGAAGTCAAGGCACAATAACATTCAAACTGACCTTTCACTGCAACCACAGCGTATTTGTTATAAAGTGCATGAGGGGGAGGAGAGCAATCTTCAAAGGACAGAATAAAAAGAAGAAATCAAGATGTGGATTTGTTTTTTTTTTTCTTCTTTGCCATTAGAGTCTGTCATAAAGCAACAGCTGTAAAGCTAGAACTTTCACAAAGTTTCTCCGTATCAAAAGCTACTATGCATTTTTAAAATTATGTCTCCCATGACATTATGAAGTTATTATGGGAAAGTGGAGGTATAATGGCAAGGTACTAAAGTCTTTATGTTACAACCAATGCTTTCTCTGAGAGAAGGTAACTTCTTTACACCTTCTTGAAATGTTTATACAATACTCACTCAAACTGGCCACTAGTAGTTAGACGTGTTTTTATCGAGACAGTCACTGAATATAGCAAGTCTAGATCTCAGGGGTTCTTCGTTTTGTTAAAGTAGAGCAGTTGTAACAGAACCCAACCAAACATACGCACACACCCCCATCTTGGCTTGTACCAAAGTAGTATAGAAATAAAAATGGTTCCTGAAAAAGAATTAAAAACTTTGCTTTCACCTCTGTATCAAATTCTTTTCCTTCATTATGTTTGCATGCTCTGCTTTGACACGCAGAGAAAGTATATGCCAAGTCTAGTTAATGAGAAAAGCAGAACGGTTAAAGCACTGGTTAGCATAGCGAAAGGATCTTAAGGTATAACCTAGTGTGAGAGAAATGGAGAAGAAAAGCCCCGACAGGGGTGGGAGGGTCTTCTCCTCATCCTTCAGGTGAAGTGAAACAGATCTGTGCTTTTCCGGAAACCTTTTCAGGGAGGGGTTTTTATCATTTTGTCAAAACTTCGTGTGACCAGAGACGCCTTTGCTCAGTCACCACAGAAACGAGGACAGAATGTTTTCATCCAAGGAGAAGGCTGAAGAGAACTATCGGAGACTCCGGTCCGAACACTTCCACTGAGATACTTAAACTGTTCTACAGCTGCTCCTTTAAAAACAAGTTTTTAAATACGTACACCTATGGATATATACACACACATGTATATACACAGAGAATAAGATTTATTTTTTCCTGTTAGGTCCCTAAAAAGAATACAGAATAAGAAGCGTTTTGAAATCCCTAGCTTCATATTTCATTTGTCAGAGCAGTTCAAAATAGAACATGGTTCATAAAGATGAACATTTTGCATGACTAAGCAAAGTGGGGCGCTAAGGTCAGCATACGTGGTTTGAAGACACGTGTCATTCAGCTTTGCATTTTTGTTTCATTATAAACCAGTTTTGTGACATCTAGGCTAAAACACAGCCACTTTTACCGTACAGTCTTACAGTCGTCATTGAAACACATTCCAAACAATAGGCATACTGTACTGTTATACAGTGGCAGGAAGGAAATATTAAAAGGATTAGGGATAAACAAGAAAAAATGATTACCCAGCTGAAGCAGTCAGACAGACAGGGATCGATATCAGAATGCAAAATACCTAAAAGGATTTTCAAGAATCAAAGGGACAGTTATAGTAGATTAAAAAATGAGATTACCTTACACATACAAAATGCACAGTAGTGTATCCGGATGAACTGCCACAAATAAAAAAAACAAACTACACCCTGACCTTTTACCTAAAACTGAACCTTATTTAAAACCCATCCTGTTTTCTAACCGACTTTCGCTTCGCTTTCCAGCATTCTGATGCTCTGGATTTTACGAACTACACAGTGGAGCAATCTGTCTCACCCATATTATAGCCTAATCTTCTTGTAGTCTAACAGCAACAGCCTGCAGCTAACCTGGGTTAGAAGAATCATAGAATCACAGAATCATTAAGGTTGGAAAAGACCTCTAAGATCATCAAGCCCAACCGTCAACCAACACCACCATGCCTCCTAAACCAGGCCCTGGAGTGCCACGTCTACACCTTTTTTGAACGCCTCCAGGGATGACGACTCCACCACCTCTCTGGGCAGCCTGTTCCAATGCCTAACCACTCTTTTGGTAAAGAAATTCTGCCTGAAATTTCTTTACACACACAAAAAGACAGTCATAGACACAAGTTTTACTAAATATGCACTTGTTGATATACATCTTTGCAACATGGTATTCACTACGGATTTGCCATCATTTCAAGGACCAAATAACCAGGAACAAGGGTTATGCCACTCAGGACAGCCAGAGCTAAGAACGATAATAATCCCATTTGG
Source organism: Fregata magnificens (assembly GCA_013389945.1). NCBI lineage: Eukaryota > Metazoa > Chordata > Aves > Suliformes > Fregatidae > Fregata > Fregata magnificens. The sequence goes on from WAAD01007138.1 coordinate 29,856, forward strand.
ATAGCAAAGTATTATAACTAAAATTATATTATATATATTATATAATTATAATTCCACTCCTTGGACTTTCTTATTTTCCTGTACTGAAAATATTAAGAAGAAAGGTAGCAATTCAAAACACACACTAGAATTGCAATCAAGCCTTAACCCAAGCTGTTGTCTACCAAAGACAGGGTTTTAACAGAATCAATGAAGATTTATCAGACATCAGACGCCCTGCGCCTAAATGCAAATGCATCTACGAAACCAGTATTGTTTGCAACAGTAGCTTGACACCAAAAAGTTAATCCAAATCTATAATGGATAACATTAGCTTTCTGACAGAACTATACATGCAGAGAAGGACTTGAGCCCAGCCCGCTGCACAGCAGACAGGGGGAGGTGTGCCATCCCAGGGACAGGATCCATTTTTCCACTGGTAGCTGCACTGCTTTCAAATAGCAATAAAGCACCTTTAAAGTTCAGTATTGAAAATCCTTCAGAAGTTAGATGGAGAGATGAGCGGATAGCTACCTGTAGGCAGATTTACAGCTGGGTTGCCTCCATTGTTAACAACGACAACAACAACAAAAAAAAAAAAAAAAAAAAAGGTGTTTTCAATACTGTCGTGACTGGAATAACATTGTGGATTGTGATTTCTTTATATAAGAAAGCCTATTATTCTGGATGAATGATACTACTCCTACTATTGCAAATCAGCTGAAATCTCCAAAGAAAGAAAGAGCATGTAACACAGTTATAAGGTGGTCTCAACTACAGAGCCAAGACTTCAAAGAATGCCAAAACATTTTGGAAGTAAACCAAAAATGAAGACACTAAATTCACAACCAGTATAAACTGCATACACGCCAATGACTTACAAAAATGTATATCAGTAGTAAATTTACCTAAAGCAGAAAGTATTCTTTACCGCAGTGATATAAGCAGCTGCAAACCAAAAGGTAACACTGAATGCATGCCAAAATGATGATAAAGAGCAAATATTTGGAACAATTCTGCTTAATATAGCTTAAGAAAAATATAAGCTAGGTGACACCTGGAGAAACAATCACAAGTATTCACTGAAGGAGAAGTACTGCAACACACACCTTGATGTGACAGGGAGAAAGAGATTTGAATTTGAGCACGTAACTTATATCCCACAAAGGACAAAAACCTCTGGAGGCAGCTCTGGACAAAAGGAGTACAGAACTGCATGCTATAGCACACAACCACATCCAAAGCAGTATTCTCAAATCACTGCTTCCTAATCAAAGTCTGAAAACGTAAGCACAACAAGGACCCAGAATACTTGCATTTGCAATAAATGCAGACTACAATCAAAATAAATACATGATTTTACAAAGAAATGAGAATTCACATATGTAAGAAGTTAGCAACGGAGATAAAACTCGGAAAGGCAAGAAGAGCAATTTGGTTTTTATAGCTAGATTAAAAAAAAGGAACTGAGGTGTAAAAATTAGCTTAGAAGTGAGGGTTTTGATATTCAAAGGAACACAACTTTTTGCTATTACTGAAATTGAATCAACTGCTGTCTGCCCTTCAGTGTTTTGTTCTGTTTAAATTGATAAAAATAAATTTAAGATATGTGCTTTCTTCAAGTTCTTTGATCTCTGCTAGTGTTAAAAAAAAAAAAAACCAAAATAAAAAACCAACCCCAAAACAAGACCAAACCAAAAAGCCCAAAACACAAACCCAAAAAGCCAAACCCACACGCAATGAAATGAGGACTTAAATGCCTTAGATACTTCTGGCAAGTAAACTCCATTATGCAAACTAGTTTTCCTAGCTATTATGTTCAAAGGACCTCTGTAAGTTTGTTAGCAGCTTAACCACATATTTTTTAAATTCTTTCACAAAAACAGTCAAGATGTATAACATCAGAAAAATCAACTCTGTTTAACATTTCATTCTTTTCCTCTTTACTAACCGAAGATACCGTAGTTATCAGAAAGTACAAAGAGAGGCATAGTTTCCTTCTTTTAGGCAAACAGAAGCTGACTACTTCCAATGGTGAAGGCCAATGCCCAAGTATTTCGAGACATTTTCTTTCTCCAGCTGCCATGGTTCACGTCTCTTGACTTGTCTCGGTTGGCTTCTTCCTAAGTTCTTCTAAATAGCCTCTCTCAATTTAGAATTTAAATGCATTTCTATTATGTAAGATTTTCCATGTTACCAGAAATCTTCCTGAATTCTTACTTTTTTCCTTTTTTTCTTTTTTTTTTTTTTTACATGAATATTTGTTAAATTTGTCTCCCTAGAATGGATTTTAATACCAAGTACTATAACTATTACTTTGCAATTCATCGATTACCAAACCTGCATCAACTTACTAAAGAAAATTTCTATGCATTACTTAGGACAACAGCAAGAGAGCTCTAGCTGTAATAAGAAATACGACAGCAAAGCAAAAGGGGCCATTATAATTTTGGGTGAAATCTATACTGGCATAGTGAATTCTTATGTAAAAATTCTTGGTGCCTTGATGTGAAGAGATTCTACAATATTTTTACTACATTTCGAATTACAAGAAAAACTGTCAACATGAAAGAATTTACTAAACAGCTCAGTCCTCCAGAAACACTAGATCTGGGTTTTTACAAGATTTATTTTTGCAGAGAAATGACACTGAACAAAACTCTAGTTAAGAGCATTTCACTGAATACAGAGATGGTATATATTCCACCTAAAACATACCTTTTCTCCAAAGACAAAGTCTTCTAATCAACTGCCACATCTGACACTTAAGATGCAAGAGGCATAAATAAGCAGTGTATCAAAAGACTCGGTTGTAAGAGAAGTTAGAGCACTCTGTTCTTTGGTTCTCATGCTGGAGGCAATTTCTCATATTCCATGTAAAATTATGGAATATTTAAAATATAATAGTCTCTGGATACAGGCTTTCTTGAATTCCAAGAACATGTGCACTAGGCAAAATAAAATTCAATAAAGCACTTACACATCACACAATTAATTTTGTTAAATTCCAAGTTCCTGCTTGCAATACCTATTTTAAGTGCTAGCTTGGATGGGTTTCTATCAATCACACAAATACAAAAAGAAAAAAAGTTATTTATTGGGAAAAACAACAGCAAAAGACAAAACCAAGCACATGAAATTTTGATTTTAATCTTCGATCTAAGCAGTTTAAGCTTGAGAAGACAGCTGTCCAACTGTTTGCACAAAAGTTTTTGAGAACTGATTAGGAAAATAAACAGACAGACAACTAGAAATTTGAGAATCATCTTACTTTTCCTGCTTCCAAACTACAGCAGTATCCAAACCAGAAATATCTACACATTTGTAACAACAACAACAAAAAGCACAACATAAGTCACATGCACACATGTATTCATAACCAGCCCTCAAACAGACTAAAGACCACAAGGAACCACAGTATGGGAAGGGCAACCAAGTTGCTCCATTCTGCAATACTACCATACAAAACTCAATGTAAGAAGCCAGGTTACTTTTAACACAAACTGAGAAACATGCAATATCCACAGTCTTTATTCCTCACATAGTCACTAAACAGGTGCCTGCACAGGGCTATTCAGGTACATAAATAAAACACTCAAAACAGATTATATGAATTAAACACAGCTTCACGTCCATCAGACATTAAATGCGACTGGGTATCACCACCCTGTTGCAGCATCCCTTATTCTACTTCAAAGCAGCAACATCCCACAGAGGGAATTAAATGTCAAAACTACAAAAAAGCAGAAAGTCAGAGCTTACACAGCACTGAGCTTCTGTTAACACTAGTACAAGGATTTTGCTGACTGCAGTAGTCATTAAGCTTGGACCCCTCTATTTCAAGCTGGATAAATGCCAACACCTTTTATTACGAACAAAAGACAGTGAGTCTGTAAAAAGACCAACAGTCCTATGCCAAATATATAAAAATAATCTCTCAATTTCAGAATATTGTTGGCTGCAATGTTCTTTAATTAGATTCCGTTTCTGATCTCATGTGAAGCATGCAGTTGAGTATTAACTAACTAGAAAGCTCTCTTCCAAAAGCAGCTTAAAGGGGAATGAGCTACATGACTGCAAGTATGGTAATAATTGGGGTTTTTTTGTTTGTTTTTTTTTTTTGTTGTTTTTTTTTTTGTTTTGTTTTTTTTTTTAAGCAGAACTATCAAACTAGAAGAGTATCAACAAATTACCCTGGCTCAGAGATTTATTTTGATCCTTTACCCTGTGCTTTTCTTATTCTTTCTTTTTCATTGTCCTTTCCTCTTAAGTTATCCACTTATTGTTTATGCCTTCTTTAAAGCAAACCCCAAAACTATCTACTTCACATCTTTTCTAACCTTTTGTCTTTCTTACTATACATCTCCGTTACTATGATATACAGCAACATACTTGATTTGTGTAACAATCTACCTTAATACAAAATATTATTTTCTCTTGAACACCAAAGAAAAGCATATTGTGGCTTTTTGCATACCAACTTCCATGACACAACTAGAAAAAGAAAAAACTAAGAAGTTCAGCTGCAGAAGTATTTAATTAGCATAGTTTCTTAGGGCAGTTTGACTAATCCTTGCTCATCAATTTATGAGCACTAAAACGCAGGTTACGCACCTTTGTCGAATATTACGCATACTGACAGAAGTCACTGCCAGGAAACTGCAGGTACAGTTGCACTTTATAAGTGAAACGAAGCAAATTGGTATTATTTCTAGTAAGATTTCCATGATGGCACTCCTTGCATAAGTTTCGGATTCAGTCACACTCAAGCCACTTTCAGATCAAACTCTGTACAGGGCATGGCTCAGGAATCTGACACAATCAATGTACATTAATCCTACATATAAGTTTGCAGCAAACATTATTTTACAGAGTATAAGGTTCAGAGACAAGGCATACCAGTTTATTAGTAAACCAGTCAAGTATGTGAGATGGCACCTAATCCACAAAAATGAAGTTAGCATCTCCAAAACAGGGGGAGAGCCACCAGTGATGTACTTGAAAAGCTGACAGACACCTCACGGAACCAGGACAAACTCTACAAGTAGGAAGACGACAGGCATAGTTTTGAATGTTAACCACCCAGCGCCCCGAGGAAGGGACTGGTTCCGTACACTCTCATGTTACAACGATAGTGATCCTACCTGATAAACACACTCTAGGAGGCAACACAAGCAGGAAGACCAGAATTTTAATTGATAGCTGTTGTGAACAAAATTATTCTCCCACCCAAACCAGACTACTGAAAAATGCAAAGAAAAAAAATAATATTTGAGGTTACTAGCAAATACTAGGAAATTCTATCTCAAAAGATGCAATGATCCTTACAACCAAGATACTGCACTGATTGTATAAACTCACGCAATAAAGAAATCCAAGGGTTGAGAACACATTCCTTCATAAAGGCCAAGCTGAGAACTGGTATTACAGAAGTCAGCAAAGCTGGAGCAGTGCTAACAAGGAAAGCCTGCTGACATCCAACAAGGTAACAGAAGAAAGCAAAAACTACCAAATAGCTTTACCAAATACCATAGACGCTGATGCTTATGCATCCCAGAGTGACACTACTTTAAACAACACTGTGTTTTCATTGTTTTTCCCTATTTGGCTGGAAAGAGACACCAGAGAGAATAAAATCTAGTACTGTTACATGATGATGTATCTCATGTGTCCCTTAAGATACCTCCCTCCACGGTGTACCTCAGTAAACAGCAGTCCTCACAGTCTTTCTATTAAACCAGCAGTAACATAAGTAAATGAGAAAGAATGAAAAATGTTTCTCTATACTCAAAAAGAGATCTTTAGTTAAAGCAGATGTAGGTGTTAATTGCTAATGAAGGCGGTATTAATGAGGTGAGTTTTAAAGGACGCTTTTCCTTAGCATAACTCAAAATGTACACTTTTTTTTTTTTTTAAACAAAAAGAGTAAGTTGCATAACATACCACTTAGTATTACTGCTGACAATCAAACAATTCTCCTCTAATCTTTCTTCCAATCTATGCAATGAATGCATTTTCTCAACACAGAATAAATACTTGCTTTCATGGAAATCTGGATCAAAACTTACAAAGGTTTATCAGAAATCTCTGCAATATAAGCACGCGAGAAAGACAAGATTAAGTAATACTGATATGTCAATAATGGTAAAATAGGATGCAAATGTGTCAACCCTGTCACCTTTGAAGCATACCTTCAGAATCTCATCAACATAAAAAGATAGAATAATTGAAATATAACAGAAAAAAAGTTAGAAAATTTACTCTACATTTCTTACCACATGCATACCCTCCCCATGCACTGTGTCCCATTACTGCCTTAGGGGAAAGTTTAATAAATCTTTCACATACTTAACTTGCATTACTGATCCTAACCTTACGCTTAACCCACCTAATGTCCTGTGAAGCAGGTTTAAATATCAGCTTTAACGTGCTGACCTTCTCCTATTTCACATAATTTTCTTGAATCATGTTGTAGATCGAGGTATTTTAAAATAGCATTCAAGCACCAACTATTTCAGAAAAAAAAGTTAAAAAAAATTAAACTGAGCCAATGTCACGTTCTAGCCACAATTTCTGTTATGCTGCAAAACAAGCAAAACTTAGATCACACATAAAAATGGTCACTAGGACAAACTTAACCTGTAAATGCGCAGTCTAAGAAATATGGAAACATTCTCTTCGGAAATAAATTATTTATCTAGCAAGATTTAAGAACAGATCTTCAGTTAAGATAAATTGCCTTAGATGCTTGACTTTGTAATCAAGGACCTCAAAGTACTCGTGTGAATTTACACTGTCTCACATCCTGCACATTACAATGGGGTAACCAAGAGTACTGACTAAAAAATAATTTAAAAACCCACGCAAAAAAATCCCCAAGAAAACAAAAACCGAAAAGATCCCCAAGAAAACAAAAAACCCAAAAAAAATTAAAAAAAAAAAAAAAAAGCATCACCAGAAGAAAACAAAACAAAACAAACAAAACCATACCAAAAGAACAGAGAGGTTTATATAACTAAGCAGCCAAACCAAGAGACACCCAACAGATAGAAAGGGTGCTCCAATAGACAAAAAATTCAGAAAACCTAAGACAAAGTTTTAGCACCACATTCAACTGGAATGAGTTTCTATTCCTAGTTTCAGTAATTCAGACAAACTATTTTGCTCCTGTTTCACTTCCCAATCTACCACTCATTTTATAAACACAATTGCTTCCCAAGTGCAGAGGAACTTGTTCTGCGTGTGGTATCATGCTTTGTACAACACACAATCCTTATTTCAGTCAAGATCCTAGGTGCTACCAAAAAAAACCACCCCACCAAACCAAAACCCAGCCAAAAAACGCCTAACTGCTTAGTATTTATCTGAAAACACTATGTAGCTGCTAGAAAATCTGAATATTCAGGAAAAAAATGCACAAGCTTTTCTTCAATAGAAAAATTGCATCTGAGTATAATTCCTTGACTAGAATCAGCTGAAGAGAAGATAACACAAAGTACCAGCAAATGAATATTCACTAATCAGTCACTGGCAACTAGTTGCAACTTGATGTTTTGCAAAGAAACTTCAGTTTACCAAGTTTTAGGTAGCCAAAATTCAGACTAAGCCAAAGTATGATGTATTCATTTTTCTTCTTGTAATTAACCCTTAAACCCTAGTCTATCCAGCCACGATGCGGTTAGATAGTTTGCTAGAAGCATATCATACTGATTGGAATAAAGCAAGAATGGGAGAAAACACACTTTGGCTAATCTTTCATAAACAATTTTTTCAGAAGGCAGCTGTTTCAAAGGCCAGGTAGAAGAGCCAACCACAGTCCTAGCAGGGTGAGCTCTATGGAGTAAGTTTTCAAGCTGTCCCAAATCCATCATAAGAAAGAAGATACAGATATAGGAGATATAGGCAGCAGCTAAACCAACTGCAGAGTAAGTGGGTAAAGTATTAACGTCTCATAGAAACTATCTGTTCCAACTGAGATCATATAGAGAAAGAAAAAAAAAAAAACCCCACAAAAAAACTACCAGAGCACAAGACCCTTGTGAGACTTCTGCAAAGCTCTTCTGCAAGGCTTTTGCAAGAGAGAGTGAAAAACAACTCAGAGTGGCCCCTAGTCTCTCTCATTGTTATATTTATTATTGGACTGTATTCTCCATCATCAGAAATGACCTTGGTCATTCACCAAGGGGCTCAGTAATTCTAAAAGGCAAGTTTGCTGACTGGAGAATTTGATGTTCAACACAACAGTATTACAGGGTCACCAAATCTCTTTCAGAAAGGACTACTTTATTTCTAAACATAAACCACAGTAATGATACCAGCAACCTTTACTTGTCTACGTTGACCCACAATGAGAAGTAGGAATATGTAACAGGCAAACCACATACTTGGGCTCTGGCACACTGATGTGAAGCCTGTGCTCTTCCGTGTACACTCTGAGCTCTTTAAATTTCCATTATGAGCTTCTACAAATAAGACATCCACCATAAAATAGCTGGATAGTTGAGGGAAATATCAAGGGCTTTCTTTCCAAACATTTCTGTACCTGACATTAAGAGAGAGAATATCAGACTTCTCTTGAAACAGATACACAGGAATGTGTATCATAATGATAAAGTGTTCAAGGCCACAACAGCATGCATCATATATACTGTCTTGCATATGCTGCTTTGTAAATACAGCACCGAAATGCTCCTCCCCTGCAAGATAAGAATATTCTTGCCCTTTGCAGTGACTGTCCAGCTGTTTTGGGGGCATGGGGTGAGGGGGTCCAGCAATGTTTAGAACAGGTCCTGTAGAACAAACCCTAGCAGGTAATAAGCAGTCCACAACTGCTCTCAAGAACAGTAAGTGTTGCTAAGTAAAATTTCCGGGCATTTTCCCCAAGGCAAGCCATTTCAGAACTCTCAAGGTAAGTCTGAGTCCCTCCAGCACTTTTGGTAAGGATCTATCCTTTCTGAGTCTGCCAGCTGCAGAGTAATTCCAGTCCAAAGAGACATCTTGAGGCTACCTGGTCCCATCCCTACTCAGAGCAGGGCTGATACTAGGTCAGTTGCTCAGGTCCAGGTGAGTTCGGATGACCCTGAGGATGGCGATTCCACCGCCTCCTGGGGAAGTCCGTCTCTCCGTTTGACCAACCCTCACAAAGCACCTCCCAGCATCTACCTGGAGCGTTCCTTGTTGCAGCTGGCTGATGCTTCTCATCCTTCCACTGTGCACCTCGGAGAAGCACCTCGCTCCTCCTTCTCTGTAACCAAGTATATTGCTGTCTTCAGCTGCTTCCTTTTCTTAAGGCCGAACAAAACCTCTTCTCCCCGTAGACCGTGTTCCCCAGCTTCCTACTCAAACATCGTTCTTGCGTTAGGGATCCCCAAACTACGCCAGATGAGGTTTCACGAGCACTGAAGAGAAGGTATGAAGGTCTCCCATCCTGGCTCTGCTGGTAGCGCTCCCGCTAATGCAACCTGGCGTGCAGTTGGCTGCCTTCACCGCAAGGGCACACTGCTGACTCGTGTTCCACTTGCTGCACTGTCAGTCTTGCTCAGGGTAAGTCATTACCCCTGCCTGTGACAGGTAAGCTTTTGCCCTGCTACAGTTTTAATGAGGGTAGAAATTTCTACAATCAGTAACATATTGCTCCCAGTGCAACCTTTTCTTTATTAGTAGAACAATTTAAGGTAGGTTCTGCATCCCATCATCGGCTTCTGCAGTCCAGCAAGCCAAACAGAAACTCCAGGAACTTTAACTATTTTATTTTGGAGCTAGATGTTTATGACTGACAAATGTGATAAAGGAAGCTCAAAGACATATTTTTCTTAATCTTGGATTCAGTTTTCATCCTCCCTCCACCTCAGTTTTGTCTCCTGAAGCTGTTCAAATGTTCAGCAATAGCACAGGCTTATGCACTGCAAAAAGAGAAATTAATTTTGTCCACAAATTACTACTGCAGTGGGGAATTTATGTCCTCCTCATCTCTTAAATTGTGGCCTGAATTCAACTTTACCTGTAGTAGACAAATTCTGAATAAACAAGAGGAAATTTTCAGACTACTATACTTTGTTTACTGCTCTATTCATAGAGAAGCATTTATTATTTTTGTTATGAACTTCAGCTTGTTTGGGCTATGAAGGAAACAATCCTGCCTAACATTTTGTCATCCAGGCTTCACAGTTTTGGTATGCAATATAATCTCCACACAGATCAGATGCCCTGTTCTGCTCTTGATCTAAATATTAACTCTGAACTTAGCTTAATTTGCTGGCTGAGAGAGAGCTATATGGACACTAATGGGCAAATAAGCTTCCTTCTATTCTAGAGTTAACATACATTCTTCAATAATTTACTGACTTGATTTGATATAATGGGATAGTGCCAGAAGCGTTAGGATGAGTTATGACAACCCTCCCTCTCATCTCAACAGTTCTATTTCTAGTACTTGAGCATGGGCTGGAGGGGGGTGTGCTGGGGGAATATCTGTATTGAATAACAACTGAGGAGAAACAAAAGTACTCTCCTCCCCAACTCCAAGACAAATTTGTCCCAAAATATTTAATATAACCATAAGTTATCCTGGAAGCTCACCTGCTTCCAAGCAAAAACCCCGAGACCTAAGAGACCGGTATAGTCTAAGAGTTATCATCTCTTCCATCTTCACTCACTCAAGTGCAGCCCCTCTTCTGATGCACGTTCTTGTCCAGACAAGTCTGAAAAGACTACAGCCTTGTTTATACAGGTCAAGTAGAAGGCATGTCCCAACATACCAAGCTTTGATACAACAGCTTACATTCTTCCATCTAAACACACCCACCTATGCTAACAAACACATTTCAGCTATCAGAAACTTTTGATTACATTGAGTGACAGGTTTACCACACATGTTGTGTGGACACGTATCAAATCAAAATGACCACACAGAATAGCTAAACATATATATACCTCCATTGTGTTTAACTGCATACATGACTGGCCTACAATAACTTTTTCTCTTCCTATAAGAGCTCAATATAAGTGAGCAAGACTTCCAATAAGAAATCATTTTCACTTCAACTACAAAGCACTTGCCTTCAAAAAAAGATTTGGTTGCAATGAACACTGACAAAAACCAAATACACTTGCATTCAGGCCCATGGCCAAAGCTCTGTGTTTGCCCTGTAACACCAGCCATACCAAGTCTCCAACAGTGGATGCAGTTAAATATTAAAAAACATAGCAGCTTATGAAGATCTGAAAATAGAGGGAACAAAAGTTGCACGGTAGCCAACAGTTAAGCGTGCAACATCCGTTATACTAACATCTTCTGTGCCTCAAGAACACTATCACGTTACAGTTAACATGTTACAGTTAAATAAAAATAATGATCTATTTTACAAGTGTTGCAAAAAGATTATTTTGGTGAATGTGTAACATATCAAAGCTTTTGTTTCAGAGATTTCAAGTATTGTTTTTCTTTATAAGTATAATACATATATTCATACATTATTAAAATATTTACTATAATATAAAAAAATAACTGGTGTCTTAATATATATACACATATATAGAGATATTAAATTCAGATCTGCGTCCTGAGCAGGACCAAATGTGTGATACACCATACTTTTTCCCCCTGAAGAACATGAACACTTGAACTTCTTCTCCTCCCTTTTAAAATTAGAATGACTTGCAATATTTTTTTAAACAGAAAATAAATACTGCTTAGACGTTAAAAGAACATTTACTGAGGACGTATTGACAGGACACTAGAATCTTGTATATTAAAAATAAACACTTTGCATATTAAGCAATACCTAAACATACAGCATACATCTGTGTGGAGCAGAGATATTTCAACTGTAGCAGGGTTGCTACACTCTCAACTTTACTAAAGTGATTCAATTTCATGAGCAGTAGTATCAAACAAAAGGACTTCTGTAGTACTTTAGATTCCAGAGCAAGAAGTCAAAGTGAGATACAGAAGCAAAATGTCAAACCTTACATGAATACAGTGAAGTCTAAAAATAAGCAAGCAAACTCTTAAAGCATGCATAGAGGAAACAACGCAAAAAGCTACTGGCAGATCTTGAAAGCACGCAACAGTCTAGATTACTACTTCCCCTTAACTCGAAATGTTCAGCAGGCCATCAGCCAAACTTTTCAGGACTTCATTTTAACGAACCTTTATAAGTGAACTGGAGTTTTGTCATGGTTTACCCCCCAACAGGCAACTTAAGTACTACACAGCCGCTCGCTCACTGCCTGCCCACCCATGGGATGGGCAGAGAAATGGAAGGGTAGGACTCATGGATTGAGATAAAGACAGTTTAATAAGGAAAAAAAGGAGAAGGAGAACAAGAAAAACAAAACAAAACAAAGAAAAACAAAACAAAACAAAGAAAAACAAAACAAAACAAAACAAAGAAAAACAAGTGATACAAAAAATCCTAACTGCTCACCACCAGCCGACTGATCGATCCCCAGCCAGTTCCGGAGCAACAGCAGTGCTGGCAAACCTTCCCCCTGCCTCCCCCCCCCCACCCCCCAGTTTTTATTGCTGAACATGATGTCGTACGGTATGGGGTATTCCTTTGGTCAGCTGGGGTCAGCTGTCCCAGCTGTGTCCCCTCCCAACTCCTTGTGCACCCCCAGGCGACTCGCTGGCAGGGCAGCATGAGAAGCAGAAAAGGCCCTGACTCAGTGTAAACACTGTTCAGCAATTACTAAAATATCAGTATGTTATCAACACTGTTTTCGTCACAAATCCAAAATATAGCACCATACAGGCTACTATGGAGAAAATTAACACTATCCCATCCCAAACCAACACAAGTTAATACCAGAACTCAGCTTGCAAGGTAGTATTCTGCTGCATGCATGCATGGGCTACAGCTTTACCCACCCTGAAGTAAGATTTTTAAGAGATTAAGCCTCTCTGATTATTCTGAGATATTCAAAGAGGATTACAATTTAGTTAAATACCATATTTTCCTATTAGAGGAAAGTTTTCCCTAATGTTCTCAGACAAACTCTATCCACATCACAATCTGGACATCAGTTTACGCATTTCCAAGCCCCACTACTGTTGCCTAGTAAATAATTAAATGCAGAAACATTTCACTCCATGACAGAAGTAGAAAAACTCTTTAAAACATATATGTATAAGAATATATGTTTATGGATCCCTCCGAATGTAACTTTACTTGTACTCCATGAACTCAAGGATTTTTGAGATGACATTTCATTTAGAAATTTGCATTTATTTTTAGAATAGAATATAAATTCACATCATTTGGAATTGTATTAATTCATCAATAGGAAGGATATTTATTAGATTCACCACCAATTTACAATGTTTGTAAATAATTTCTAGCAATAATACCTTGCAAAATAGAGCAAATTATGAATTTCTATCTGGACCAACATTACAGTGAGTCAAGACCCAACTTACTTGAATTACTTATCAATTATTCCAAGCTTGGATTGCAGAGATTGAAGGTGCAAAGACCCAGACCTTCGTGGATCTTCCTCTCCCCGTCTCCTCTTCAAAACGCCAGTCCCTTATCAGCCCCCGATCTGTTCCAGTTCTTCCTTTCTGAATTCCTGCCACCATCCCCTCACCTCCAGCCACCTCACATTTATGTTCCTAGTCCTCTCCCTCTTCCACACTCTTCTTTCTCCTTCTTCATATCCCAGCCCCATTCCATTCAGTTCAAACAAGATCCTTCCACGCACTGTCAAAGCGTGAGTGGAGCAGTAAGAGCACAGAAGTCTGTCCTCACTTTCAATCCTTATACTTGACAATAACACAGAGCTACGAAGCAGCGTGAATTGCTCCTTAGCCTTCCAATGTCCAAAGCACACCGAATCCTCAAAGAACTACAATGGGAAAGTTTTGTCTTAAATCTCTACTGAACCTTTGCAAACAGTTTTTGAATGGTTTATATCCTGGCCAACTACAACCAATATCTCTTTTGACAGATAATGTCATATAAAAAACCAAAAGGGGCAGCTGATAAAGGAAAGAGTATAATGAATACAGATTCCCTACCAGTTACCTCCAAGTACAAAAATCATCAATGTCAAAGTTAAATCTGATGTACAACATGCCCGTGACAGAGCTTTTCTGTGAAAACACTGCAGGAAGTTTTTTTTTTTCCCCATGAACATTACAATGTACTTAATAAAAAGCCTCAAAGGTAACAAAACCTATACTGATTATTTGCTTTGGGATCGCACTTTGTTGTTCTCACTTCGGTTTTAAATCATCCAGAAGCAGAGGTAGCAAAGAGCACTTCAAGTTACACGTTTAATTTTCAGCAAAAAGCTACGCAACTAAAGACAAAATTATTTAAATTTCTAAGTTATCTCAACACTAGTCATAACTCGCTCCCTACCTACCTCATCTCACATAGGAAACGCCTCGAAGAATGCCGGAGAAGAGCACAGCAACTAGCAACTACCACGGCAGTTTTAACAGCCGTTTTGTCCCGTACCATACAATGCATACAGAAAGAAACAAACAGTAGAAGGAAACACACCTTGTCAGGCCTGTTAAGAAGATTTTTAAGTGATACGTTTGCCTTTGTATACATGCAGAAGCACAAAAACTAGAACTCATCCTTAGCTTGAAAGCACACTTGACATGCACAATCAAAAACCAGAAAGACAGCCAGAGCCCAATAATCATCTAAATAGCTTTCCAAGACAGTAACTTAACTTAGGGGGCCCGCCCTAAATACCAAATTTGCACCTGAAACATGATACAAAATAGGGTCCTGACCTAGTCACTAACATAAAGAGAACTAAATACCCAGTGTACTTGCATATTTGTTCCACACAGTATGGCTGTACCAAAAACAGACCGCAGCAGTGCCTTAATGGCCTAATCCATCCCAATTTAGGCAACTTTAGTTGTTGCCGGCTCTCCCGACTTCATCAGTATCATGCTAGCAAAGCTATCCATAGTGCTTACACAACTATAGACCACTCTGAGACAAGTATATTAGAATATATTATGCTTTTTAGTAAGTACTTTATAATTGCAATATTGGTTCAGCAACAAACTTCAAGAGAAACCGGGCGGGTCTGCAACTGTACATTTACTTTCCTCAAAGAGAAACACAACTAAGAAAAACTCTGCTCTCAAATTATATTCTGAAAGATCACCTGTACTACCTGCCACAGTACAATGCATTTAGGCAGTCGGATACCTAGCGTTAAGTCAAAGCCCTGTATATGCCTCTCCCTAAGTTTCTTTACGCTTTGCATAGGCTCCAGAGGGGGTTCATAAACATCTGGATGAGGAAAAAGAATGGCGTGTGGTGATTATCACAAGGGGACCTTCTTGAAGGAGTCGGGCTCTAAACCCTACCCTGGAGATCAGCATCTACAACATGCCAGCACTTTCTCATGATAAAAGACCATTTCCTTTTTTCCTTAGGAATCTACAGTAAGCACACACTCACCACCTTAAATGTGCAAGAAACTCAGGTTCAAATCCTCTTTCCGCACATGAACCTAAACCCATATTTTGAAGAGCGTACTCGTCACAGAATTTCACAGGAATATAATTTTTCCAGTTGAGGCTACTTCATTAGGCATTAAAAATTAAATACCATCTTTCCCTCTGCATTATGTTGCTCAGGCATTAGAAGCTTCACCTCATTGTAAAACCAAGTTTCCATCCCTCCATCAATTAATACTTACATAATTTTGTACAGAGTAACAGTTTCAACCACAATGACAGAAGCCGCTTTCCACAAATCTATTGTAGTTTAATGTAAGAACCTGGAAAGAAATAAGACTTGCCAATTCCTGTTCCTATAAATATCATTTTGGAGCCAAGCACAGGTGCTTTAGAAATTGAGAAACAGATGCTGCCAACAACTGAACATTGAAAGTAATGCACTTAAATATACAGATGAAATTGAGAGAGAGGCGGCTTTAGCCTTGACGAAGTATTAAAATGAACAGTTTGATACACCTGAAATGCCGTGCTTTAAGCGGTACAGCTGGAATAGTAAAAACTGGCAGATCTATTCTCAGTGAACACAGCAAGGAAAGTGTCATTGCATCCATTAGTTACTAAATCAAAGCCATTCAGAGTATGAATATTAAGAGCAGCAGAATACAACAGGGAGAGTGTGATGCAGGATCAAAGAGGATGAAACGACTTCCCGCGTAACTTTTGTGGCAAGCAGCAAGGTTTTGGGCATGCTTTTTTGGCTTCTAAGCTTCGCATTCAGCTTCAAACAAACCCCACACACTTTTCAGTGAAGATAGATTTCTCACATCTACCTGACAATATGGGGAAAAATACATACAAAAGACTAGAAAGTAGAAGAGCATGCTGTTAATAGGCTAAATCATATTTTAAGCAACAAATATGAGAATGGCAAGTCTAAACTTTGCCATTAGAGAATGTGAATTATTAAAAGAAAATCTTTCCTTGCTTCATCAAAACATCAGCAAAATGACGGTGAAAGTCAACTCAGGTTTCATACAAGGACATTTTCACAGAACAGCAGAAAATGACAGGAGATGAAATCCCGATGAACTCTTTATCGACAGCAACAAAGCCATAACTATGATAAACAAAACTAAGGTGTTAAGACTATTTACTGTACCTGAGGTATTCCACCAGTGGTGGGATAAACACTGCTCTTAAGAAAAACTAAAAGCAAGTTAATTGTAAGGAGTTTACCCCTCAAGTGTCACAAGATAGCCCACAGCGACCGTATCACAGAAGAGTACATACAGGCAGTCATACCCTAACAAATAATACACTGTAAACTTATACTTCTAGCCTGCACAAACACTAAGATAAAAATTGTGTCCTTTGCTGTCCGCTGGGTTTTTTTTGTTTGTTTGTTTGTTTTTTTAAAGTACTGTAGTTTCTTGTTGTTGATTCCAGCCCAGACCTGCTGGAGTTGAAGATTCACCATTGCTGACTCAAGAAAATATGTAGTAAGAAGAAAATAAATAGGGAGGCAGTGCTCATAAATATGAGATGCTTAGAAGTACAACTTCAAAAAAAAAAAAAAAAAGGCAGGCTTTCAACATACTTGCATCAGATTTCAAGAAAACAAATTTGTAGCATTGAAAAGGAAAGAGACTACTTAACGACTAAATGCGTCCTCCCCATTAAAATATGGGTTTAGTTACTGTACTAGGCATGATACAATTGAAGCAACTACACACACTTATGAATGCAGAAGCAAACTGTATAATCCAATGAAGTACAAAGCACAGCAATTTATTTGAAAAAATAAAAACGCAATAGACAAAAATTATGACTAACAAGGCTCTGTACAAATATCAAGTGGTAAAAATTGAGTTTTTATTAGAGGAGGAAAGGGTACGGAAATACCTTCTGGAATACGAAACAAGCAAACAGCAGAATGACAACATGGACCCCAAATAATTGCCAGGATGTTACAGCACGTGTACGCTATTTCTAGCTCTGCTGTTTCCAGTAACAGAGGCTGTAAACATCATTTAGATACAGTCCAGCTAGAGTTCCTATATATATGGGAACAACCGAATCAGCATGCTTGAACTAGGTTTCCAAGCTCATACCAGAAGTTACCTCTTAATATCAAACAAAATTGAAATTTTCAGTACAAGAATTTCAAGATAGTCTTTTTTTTTCCTCCATTCTTCAAGAATAGCAAATCAAAATAGTGCAGCAGGAAAAAAAAAGTCTTTTTAAAAGCCTATTCAGTTTAGATATGATTTTTAAAATTTAATTCAGATTTTCATTTTGCCCTAAAATTATTTTCTATGTGCTGTAAAATGAATTTGTTTACTGTTCATTTTTTTGCCAATAATTCTCATTAATGATAAAACCTAAAGCTTTAAAATTATTTAATATTCATATGTAGAGCCAGTAACACCTCTTCACAATTAAAGAGCAAAAGAAAACATAAGCAGAAATGTACATGCTTATAATACTAGTCACCTGCAAAAATATTTTAATACTTGTCTACAGCTTGAATTAGTAAGACATACAATGTTTAATATGCTACTCTACATTTCAAAGTGTAGAGGAAGTAAAAAAATAATTAAGTCTCGTTTTGAGACAAATGGTAATGAATAAAACTGTCAAGCCATTTATATAAACATAAAGTTCAGACAACTGGAAATGTCTATAGCCTGTAACATAAGTTTATTTAGTCCTGGATATATAGTCCCTTCACAGTCACTATATAGCAGCTTCATTACACGTAAAGAGGTCCGTCTTAATATTACTCTACAATAAATAGAGTTCAATATTATTGATTAAAGGAAAAAAAGTAATTGCTATATTACTATTTTAAGACTGTTAGAGAAACTTTGGGGGAAGAAAACAAAACCCCTCTCTTCCATTATAATTAGTGCATTTTTTCTCATCACAAAGCATACTGTTTTGCTCCATATGTTTCTGACCATGCTGAACTACGCATAACATTTGAGATGATACACAGAGTTGTTATTTGAAACAATACAGAAGCAATGAACTATTTAGCTGTTTTCTTTAAGAAATCAAATGGTAGGAAGAGGATTTCCACACAAATAAGCTAAAAGCCCAAAACAATAAACTATATGGCTTATCCTAAAAAGACCCCTCTCCTCCCCTTCAAACACACACACAAATCCCGTGTTCTACATCAGTAGCCTCTTATGCCCCTGAAGTTCACATTATAAAAAAACAACACTTTCAGGAAGCAGCTGATACATCAGGGATATGAACCAGTGCTACATCATATCATGACATTTTAGTGAGACGGGTCTATATGTATAGTTTAGTTTTTATAGAGATATATATATATTTTTTTTTTTTTTTTTAAACAAACCAACCCACCCCACAACATTTTATCATCCTGGAAAACCCACTCACTAAAATGATCACTGAATTTGCTACAATATTATTTGTACATCTGCTACTACTACTAACAGTTATAAAATATGTTGGTGGATTTTTGTCCTGTTTACTATTGTTAACTAAATCTGAAGCGTAACATGTCACTGGAAACAAGCACTGGAAAAGAAAGAGCTACTAGACCTGTATCTTCAGAAAAAACAAGCTACTGTCACTTTGAAATATATATTCCTAGAATATTCAAATCCCTTCAATCATATTCTAATTCTCTGCACATCACCACAAACGTGGATGAGAAAGAAACACATCCAGATCAATCTGAAAAGCTCTGCTGCGTTCAAAATAAAAGGTGCTTGCTATTGCATTGTATCTGAAGAGGTAGTCAAGAACACCTCCTGTGGGGAGAGTCTCTTGGGGAGCATCACTGAAGAAACCTACAAGTAAATGAACAAGACGTACCCATTTTGTCTGAAGACAGACGAGTTACTCAGACGTACAACAAATTTGGGAAGAGTTAGTTATGTTTGATACATCATGAGGAACGGCACGACTGCAAAACACTGCAAAGACTGAGAATAATCCAGATCTACACACAAGCAGTCTCGCACAGCAACAAATTGTTTGCGTTCACCACAAGCATTCCCCCTGCAAACTGAGCCCGATCTCCTCACAGGACCAACAGCATCACAGAATCCACATGAAATTAAGAAATAAAAGATGCAGCCCAAAAGCCTTTTCTTTTTAAGAAGGTGGCTACATTTGCAGAAGCACCAGACATCATCCATGATGATGATGATGATGATGATGAAAAACAGCCAATGTGTTGATCAACCTGCCACAGAGCATGGTGTTGAGGAACAGGCTGGAAGCAGTCAGTCAAGAGCACAGCAAAATGAAGCTGCAAGTGGGTCGAGGCATATTCGACCCTCAGAGCAACCTTCAGCTGCTTCTAGCACACCTGCTCCAAGCATGTGCTTTCTCCATTAACGGTTATTGCCAGGACAAAATAAGCGATGAACTCCTCTACTTTGTCCATAAAAGCACATACAGGAGAAAAATTATCCAAGTCAAGTTCTGCTGCTATTTTTTATGATGATATTGTTACAAAATGTGCAGAGCTTACTAGAATATCAAACAGTCCAGGACACTGTTTTACTGAGCAACTGAAGAGACTGATACAACTCCACCTGAAGGTAGAATCAACCACAAAACAAGCTCTTGTGCTACCAACAAAATTTACCATCAGACGTGCAATAACCTAGTTTGGGAGAATTTTAAAGGAGTGGAGGAGGCGATAAAGTTTAGAAGGAATATCCTACTGTGTAAATGGCTTTTATCCACCGGTGCAGTCAACACCAAAATCCTCCTTTAATGCTAGCCAGAGTAAACAGAAGAGAACTGACACCACAGTACAGATCTCTGCCTGAAGGCAGTGCCAGGGAAAGTGTCAGACCGCCTGCACGGCTGCAGGCAGGCAGCACAATGGCACGGCACAGAGCAGAGGGAAACCTGGGAGGGCTGCTCGCGCGCTCACATCCCAAAACAATCCCAAGCTGGACTCGGTCAGCATCCTGGTCCTCAGTGGTGTCTCAGTGAGCCGAAGCAGTTTTGCCTACCTGCCCACTACCAATTTCCCTGCAACAGAAACGGCTCTTGTCGCTCGCCGAGGAGTCGAGCATTGCACGTAACTGCAAGCACTACACCTACTCATTTCTCTATCTGATCATACTTTTTACAGTGGGCTTGAAAATATCTGCATCACAGGTAATTTTCATACCATTTCAGTCTAACCGTGAGAAACATTTTCAAGATACATTTGTGAGAAATGTGTGATATTTAGCTTCATACTGCAAAGATCTTTCCACACAGAGTGAAGGGACATAGCTGTGCAATGAAATTCCAAAAATCTTCACATCAGACACTTCTTAACATGGAGAGGATTCCTTGCATGGACGCCAAATAGCTACATTGACTACGTAGATGTGGTATTTGCACACTGACCACGTCTCTTACAACAGACAAGGGCATTTTCCTCCCCTCAAATCTTGCGTCTACCTAATATACAATTTGGTTACCCAGAATCAGTAGTAATGTATACCTGAGTACCAAGGATTTCTTTCACTGATTTGGCGGGTATCATACAGGGATTAAAAAGGTCAACAACAAAATGGCTTTAGATACTACATCTAAATTCTGTCTACTTCCAGCTCATATCCACTATTGTCAAATTAAGGAACGTCTCTGCTCTAATAACAGATCAAGTACACAGAGAGGTGCAAGTTGTAAACACGTATCAACCAAAAGACTGATGAAAAGGATGACAAAATATAGTTTGAGTACAGGTAGCATTTAGTTTCTTACTTGTATTAAGAGACTATTTTGATCAAGACACAGAAAAAACAAGCATAAAAATGTAAAGATATTATCAGTCACCACTTGGAATATGATTATAACACTACCAGTCATTGTTACACTCATGCAACAGTGCTACTGCTCTCTGCAGAAATTATTAAAAAACCAAGACACAAGCATCTCCAAGTAGTATCTGTTATGATTTACCACCCTAGATGGTATCAGTAACTGATTTTTTTAACCTACTGTATTTTCTAACATATTAATACAATGACAGCAATACATTACTTAACACTGGATGGGACAACAGTCCGAACAGTACATGTTAGACAATATTCTTTTTTCTGGAAGGATTTTTCATATCAAAATTATGTACAGAGCAAAAAATAAATGGTAACAAGAAGTAATGTACAGTCAAGGTCAAGGTAGAGCTAGAGATGAAGAAACGTCAGCCATAAAAAGTCTCAAGAAATTGAGGACAAAACTTCTTCCAAGTTTTCATATCAATTACAACTTGAAATGAGAAAAGCTGCAAATTAACATGAATAAGGTTAATCTCTTTTTGTAAACAACGCATTTATTTTTAATCTCAATTTAACATAACTTTACTTACATTGCCCTGAGAAAGGATTCACTAAATCTAGTTCAACTGACCACAGCCTTGTGTATAACGTGGAATATCATCAAATAGTGCTCAAATCAAATACTGAGTACTCAAAAAATTGAGTACTATTTGATTAAGCAAAAGAACAGAGATTCTAATAAACTACTCTTAAAAATACTGAAATACTAAATCTCTGTATAAAGTAAAACAAAATACTTATAATTTATGCAGAAACCCTGGAAGCCTTCTGTCCTGGTTTCTGTTGGGATAGAGTTCTCCACCTCAAAAGGCATTTACTTCAGAAGTCTTCTCTTCTTCTACTTCGCTTGCTCACACACTTTTTTGGGGACATGAGGTGCTACATTTTAAATGATGGTGGAAGATGCTAAGGAATGGCAATGGTCCTTTTACCACTACCTTCTTCAGACTCTCATTTACGCATCTTTACAGTCTCCACAAATTATCATCGAGTGCTGGTCCACAAACTCAAGGACCCACTTACTAAAGGCTTTAACAGATTATTGTTGCTAAATCACGACGACATGAACCTCTCAGATGCTCATTTAGTACTAACAGCTACCATATAGCTTTTGAACTGTAGTGGTTTATTTTGAAGACAGTATTATATAAATCCTAAATAGAGCCACTAGCTAACCAAGTAAGACACTCAGTGTGAAGGTGACTTTCAATCCCACCATTTTAGGAAAGAGAAAACTTGTTTATTTGAAAAAGTTTGTCTAACTTGTTGAATCAAGCACCACTTCCAACCAACAGGAAAACCTTCATGATCCATTAGTAAGTACTGTGTTGAACTCCTTCACACAAAAGATAAGAAACTGGTCAAAAATATGGGTAGAACTAAATAGATTGTTTTCAACCCATGATTTTCTTTTAGCTAACCACCTCCAAAAACGTACCGATTACAGGAGCCCTATAAAGTACTGTAAAAGATCTTTAAAAAAAAAAAGCTATGAGCTATGACATTTTGTTTGTTCTTCCCCTTCCCATTCTTAAGGAGCATTTCTACACCTCTCCACCAATTTCTACTAACAAAGCAGGACTTCATCAGAGCCAGATCAACCAAGAGGAAGAAACAGAGCAAGCACAAGAATACACTCAAGCCACAACCTGTAACACTCGGTGGTCTTTTAGCTTTGTGACCAAGACTACTGATGAAGGAAGGAACCACAGAGACTGAAAGGCACAAGAGAATGGATGCTTCTTTCTCAGCGCAAGGAGAAGAAAGCAGTTAACAGATTAGCCAGGAGCTGCAGAAAGGCACAGTCTGATAACCACGTAACTGGGAGGCTATTAGAGTTCTTCTTCAGATGAAAACATAGGTCAAAAGACCTCTACTGTGCCTGTAACCTGGAGGGAAATAGAAACGTTGCATGCCATATAGTTAAAGGTTGAGGGGAATTGAGGTGCTGCCTGAGAAGAACAGAAGAAGAACCGGTAGCAGGAGAGGCACTACTGTTTAGGCCTCCATCCTGATGGCCTCTACTCACCCGCAGAATGGCTGAGGCTGCTCCTCCCGCAAGGAGACCATCTGGGGCATCAGCAGCAGCGGGAGAACTCCCACTGTGCAACCAGGAAAGTGGGAAGGGGAGAGCACCTACAAACAAAACGGAACAAAAAGTATAATTAAATTTAAGGAAGCTGAGATAGGTCAAGCTCACTGGATGCTAAATTCTAAGAAAATATGTTTGAAACTTTAAAGGAAGTCAAATTATATATCCCAAGCTTAGAAACTATCATCTAGTGTGTGTTTTTAATAAAATAGAATATTTCATCCCGAAGAAATTCTTAGAAACATGCCAACTATAAACAGCTATATGAGGAATTCAGTTTAAATATGAACCAAACTCACGAACAACAGATACAAATTAACTATAAGAAACTATGAGAAAGCTGCATCTAATAAATAAAATCAGTATTTTATGAACTAACATTTCCACACCCATGTCAATCTACAGCAAAGCAATGATATCTATATAAAGTACTTAATGCCTTCTAGGACAAAACCAAAATAAAACCACACGTGCTGCATTTGAAAAAAGTCAGGACTCGGGGGAAAAGCAAGTGACATTTGTTTATATAAATATTTCCCCCGTTTCCAAAATCCTATTATGCCAGAAGAAAATTATAGAGGGTTACACTGCACCACAAAGTGACATCCATTAGAGCGTACTATCACGATCTGCACCTTGAGATCTACCAACATAAAGAAAAAGACACATGACGTTACCAGTCTAAGCTCTGTGACAAGCAACGTAGGAGTTTGTTTATACCATTTGGTTTAAACACAAAACATGACAAACTCAGCTACTAACCTTTTGTGTCTGTGCTACAGTATAAACCTTCAACAGATCTATTGCCAATAACTACTGTTAATTAAACAAATATGCAAAGAGAAGATTTTCTTCCATGTAAAAAGACTGTTGGAGAGCAACATCTTAATTAAATTCTAAATTCTGTATTGAAAAATATTAGATAAAAACATCTTAATCACCTCTGACAATCAATCTCACCCTAAATGTTTAAAGTAATTAATTATGTTGAAGACAGATGAGTTATTTGTTTAAAGGCTACAGTCATAAAACCAATCAGATTTCATATTTATAGAGCTATTTAGAATTAACACAAAGGCATTTTTTACATGAATAGTTTCCTACAATTTCAGAATCCCTGGAATGCAAATTCAGTTATGAAACCAATTAATCTTTTAAATTACTTCATTATCTCTCAAATCCAACAAACAGGCAATTGTAAAATACAAGAGAAACAGGAGGCAGAAGGAAGGCATTTGTAACTGTACAACTTCTAATCTACTCCAGAAGAACAACTACCCTTTGGAAGTGCCGGTTACCTCTGTAAGGCAGGAACCCCAGTATGCCTGCAAGCAGTTGGGCAGGAGTGTTTCTCAAGTGCCTGGGTATACTCTATTTGAGATTTGCACATATTTTCATCAGAAAAGGTGAACATGAAACAGACTGTCGATAGCAACAAGCATCTTGGATTCAGATTTGATTTCAAAAGGCTCATTTCAACCTTTCTGGAGCAGAAGGTTCATCTGTTCCTCCTATCTTGAGGCAGACTGAGTAATTTTTACTTTCCATATAAAAACATATATTCCTTGTGAACAAAGGTTAGGTCTTTTTCTTCACTGCAATTTATCGGGTTTATTTTGATTTAGCACTGAACCCTGTTCAGATACATTTCCTCCCCCATTTACTTCATTTTGCTAATTTCCTCTTATGTTGTCTACTCAGCACATTAAACGCTTTTCAACTGGAGAGGTTTACCCCATCTACCACTGTTCCCAATGTTATATGTATCTGCTGCGTATTTTTAAGCGACCAATGCGGTACTCTACACACTTATTACAGAATCATGACCTTTTCTTCAGGCCTGGATAGTCCACATAAGTTGCTTGCTTTTGCAAATAGAAACAGTTCACCTTTTGGAAATCATCTATGTCAAGATAACTGCAACCAAGAGACTTTTTTTTTTTTTTTTTTTTTTTTTTTTTANAAAGTCTTAAAATAGCCTATTGATACTGCTTGCCACCCGGTCACTAGCTCTGCATTCAACACACACCCCTCAACTCCTGATTTCAAGCACATTTCAGATGTATGTGTCTGTGGCTGGGTTTCAAAGAAAACCACAAGTGTCATGGATATTTCCCAAAGTTTGAAAACAAAAAGTACATTGTGTTGAAAGACTATACGGGGGGGGGACGACACCCCAAACAAAACAACAAAATAAGATAACATCGAAAGTCTCTGGTTTGGTCACAATTTCTAATGATGAAATGTAATTAACACTATTTACCATTTCACTTTGAAATCATATTTTGGTTGCTTCTAATGGGCAAAACAAGCCCTTTAACCTGGAATTCTTTGTGTTTCATCCCCAGGCTTTACTATTAAGGAGAAAAAAAAAAAAAAATCACATTTCAGCAATGTCAGCTTGGATTTCTTCAAAGAAATGAGAGAAGAGAAGCAATACTGGCATTTCTTGCCAGGGCTGAAAGTAAGCTGATCTTTTTTTATTCTAGTTTCCCAAGCCTATGTGATCTGCTAGTACCTCTACCTGAGAGGTTTTGAACTTGTTGCCAATTCCAGTCAAATAAGGACAGAGTTTGAAATAGAGGAAAAAAGCTCCTAAAAGGTAAGGGGTAAGGAGGAGTAAAGCCAGTATCTGATTATTGCTGTTAACTAGTGACCGGAGAGGCAGGAAAGTAGAAAAGGTAGGGTTTTCTGTTGTTGGGGTTATTTTTGTTTGTTTTGTTGTTTTAATTCAATACTGGTTTGCCTTTTAAAAATAGTTGGCAGACAATGATATGCTTAGCTGTTAATTACGTACTGCGCATCTTTCTTTGCCTAGTGTAGGTGCCAAGAAAGATGCAGAAAGAGTCGGGAAAACATAAAATAAAACATAAGCTTGCGTAACAGCAACCAGGACCCTTGTGCCACCTCGACACGTTCAAGCTGAGGCATCCAGCTCAAGTATCTAAACTATGAACCCAATTTCCCTCTGCTGACATAATGCTATGGACAGGCCTGGATACATGCAAAGGCAATTCAGACCTCTGGTGGCCTGGATCATCTTCCCCAGCTTCCCTTCCCCTATTAAGTGCAATGCAATGGCTCCACACTTTTGGCATGTTAAAAAAAAAGGGTAGAATATATCAGAACAACACCTACCAGAAACGAATCTAATCCAAAGAGTCCAGTAAAACCTTCAACCCTTCCAAAGAACAGGAGTACCATTGTATTTTACTATGTATAGTAGTACTCTGTTACAGTATAAAATGGGAAGAAGTTACAATATTGTTCCACGTTTGAGAAAAACGAGGACGACAAATATGATACTGATAACGAACACGCAGTTTTCAGGTCTTTTCTTAGGAAGGGGCCATAGGAAAATAGAGTAAGATGCAAGGACACAATAATCTAGAGAGGAAAGGTTTAATCTGTTGCTCATTTTCTAATATTATGAGTAATTTTTATACTAAACCTACATTTATATGCTAATAGCCATGCCAAGGCTGAGAGTATGCTGCTAGACACTGTACAAAAACTTTGCTATGAAAAAGACTGTTTTAAGTAGGCTAGAAGCAGGAAGAAGGGATATAGTCATAATTATATTTATTATTTATGAATGTTATTTGTGCCATAATTTGTACAGAAGAGTATGGGAGAAGGTAAAAGCTGCAGTGTAGAAGAGACGATTGGTGGAAGGGTTGGGAGAGGTTAACCTGAACAGATGGTGGGACGTGGGGTGAGAAGAGCTGGAGCCGTTCAACCAGCAGAGGGAAGAAACTCTCCATACTGGAAGCACCCAGCATTAATTGTCAGATGATTTAAACAGCTCCTACTGCTGCTTGAAGGGCCAGCTTTAAGCTCTTTATGGCTCTTCTACAAAGCTGCTTTTTGATGGCCTTTTACTTCAGGGATAGAAGCTCAAGCGCCCTCATTAACTGAAGCAGCAGCTTTGTCAATCTCCAAATATTGTAACACAGACAAGTGGCAGATGATTACTTATCCGTATGCTTCAAAGTTACAAACAGCATATGAAAAAAGTGAGCACAACTTGATTTGCACACCTTCCTCAATGAGGCTTTAGGGAGGACAGTTAGGAAACGACTGTCTGGGAAACATCTCACACATTAAAACATTGTTTTTGTCCTGCTGAAGTTCTCCTGTTAGAGCAAGCTAGTGTGACATGAAAAGCATTTTTAAAAATAAAAATACTGTACTTTTGCAAGATTTCCTTAGCTTTAAATTAGCTCCATGAATTAAAGGATTAAGCACTTCATGGGGCAATGGAGATCAGTCTAAAAAGCTTTACACTATCTTTCATCTTTTTGAATTTAAAGCAGCTATCATCATATTAACAGAAAGTTACGGTTTAGTCTGCTGTGCAAAGTCAGGATTTTCACACTGTCAAAATGCTAAACTCTATGGCACTTTCAGTGAACCAGAAAAACACCAAAAAGATTGCTGAGGCGAAGTAGGACATTGATGGAAAGCAGTCTGGAAACCCCAAAAGCAGAATAACAAAAGCAGCTCTTGCCCTTACTCCATATTTATTTGCAACATAATTACTTGGGAAAATTTATTTTCAATGCCAACATTTGTTGGGACGTTTTCCTCCCCAAAAATGTAAATATATGCAGAGAAAGTTTTAATCTGTATTTTCAAACATTGTTTTAAAGACTGGATTTTTTCAGACAACACTTCATGGTCACCTCTTCTACAGTTCTGAAACAAGCCAAGAATGTCTCAATTGGACTTTGAAATTAAAACCTGGACTTTGAAATTAAAACCTGGCCAGTATGAAGAGAGAGCATATGCTAATGAATGTTGTACATGAGGTGAGACACACTCTCAATAGCCATTTTCTTCCAAACTAGAATGGCAGTAATATGAAAATCAAGCCACACTCTAAGGATTAGTAATTATATCTTCTTCCTCCAAGGTCTGAGGGCAGAAGATTGCAATAATCTTTCAAAAATATATGAAAATTATTTTGGAAAACTGACACTTTCCTGCAATACTGTGGTATTGTAACATTGCTATTAAAGCTATCACTTAACACCGAATGCATCATTAATGTTTTTACATAATAGAAGACTTGCAATTTGATGACACTAAGATGGGAGCATGCTAAGAAAATAGAAGATGAAATTCAAACATTTGGCTCATGATTATCACAATTTCTTAATTGGATGGTATTTCTATTACTCCACAATTCTTTAAAAGAAGCAAAGCCCTTGAGGTTTTATTTTAAAAGTAGTACTGACAGCAATGATTAGTCTTTATGTTCAAAGGAGAGAACGGCATGATCCAGGCAGTGCCTTCCTGTCTTAGGTGCCATTATGAGCACACCCTGGAAAATTTCCCCTGCAGTAAACATTGCATCTTTTTCAGCCAAGCAATAGATATCACACATCCTCTTCCTCGAAGACCAACCTATACAGAAGTTCACAGTTGTGGAAGAGGGCATAAAAACCCCTGCAAGCAGGCTTTTTTTTTCCTTTTTTAAAGAAAGAAAATTTGCCTTTTCTTCCATAAAACAAAGTCAACAGTTTTGTGTCTGAGGCAGGGTTGTGCATTGCTAACATACTACCATATAAGCAAAAGTTTTGTTTGGAGCACACAACTCGCTTACAGAGGTTGACAAGTGGTACTATTCTATTTAAATCAGGAGACAGAAATACACAAGCTCCAATTTCAAACCTTAACAATTCAAGCCCCAGAGCTTTACTTAAGCATTCCATACATATAATAGAAGTATCTTCAATTTGGTAAAAAACTTCAAATAAAAATCACATTACAAGCTGTGACACAGTTAAGTACTATTCTAAAAGGCCCATTTATGATTTTATTTAAAAAAAACCCAAACAACTCTTTATGAAATTGCACTGTCCTAGTTCACAGAATCACAGAGTGGTTGAGACAGGACAGGGCATCTGGAGGTCATCTGGTGCAACATCCCTGCTCAAGCAGGGCTGCCCTGAGCAGGCTGCCCAGGACCACGTCCAGATGGCTTTTGGGTATAGTATGTCTAAGGATGGAGACTCCACCATCTCCCTGGGCAACCTGTGCCTATGCTTGGTCACCCTCAAAGTGAAGAAGTATTTCCTGATGTTCAGAGGGAACCTCCTGTGTTCCCATTGCTTCTTGTCCTGTCACTGGGCACAAATGAAGAGCCTGGCTCAGTCTTCTTTATGTCCTCCCTTCAGGTATTTATATGCATTGATGAGATCCCCCGAGCCTTCTCTTCTCCAGGCTGAACAGTCCCAGATATCTCAGCCTTTCCTCAAAGGAGAGGTGCTCCAGCCATTACTCATCTTTGTGTCCTTCGTCAGACTCTCTCAGGTATGTTCATGTCTCTCGTACTGGGGAGCCCAGACCTGGACACAGCATTCCAGGTATGACCTCATCACTGCTGAGTAATGGGGACGGATCACCTCTCTCCACCTGGTGGCAACACTCCTCCTAATGCAGCCCAGGACACCGTCAGCCTTCTTTGCCACAAGGTCATATTGATGGCTCACGGTCAACCTGGTGTCCACCAGGACAGCCAGGGCCTTTTGTGCCAAGCTGCTTTCCAGCTGTGTGGCCTCCAGCATATGCTGGTCCATGAAGTTTTTCCTTCTCAAATGCAGGACTTGGCACTCCTCCTTGCTGAAGTTCACGAGGTTCCTGCCAGCCCACTTCTCCAACCTCTTGAGGTCCTTCTGAATGGCACCAGGACCCTCCAGTGTATCAGCCACTCCACCCACTTCCGTATCATCAGCAAATCTGCTGAGGGTACGCTCTGCCCCATCATCTAGATCATAATGAAGATGTTGAACAGGACTGGAGCCAGTATTGACCCCTGGGATACACCACTAGTTACTGACCTCCAACTAGGCTTTGCACCGCTGATCACCACCCTCTGGACCTGGCCATTTAGCCAGTTTTCACCTCACTATCTGCTCATCCAGCCCACACTTCATCAGCTTCTCTATGAGGATCTTATTGGAAGCGGTGCCAAAAGCCTTACTGAAGTCAAGGCAGACAATTGTCCATGGCTCCCCCCTCATCTACCAAGCCAGTCATTTCACCATGCAAGGCTATCAGGTTAGTCAAGCGTGACTTCACCTTGGTGAATCCATACTGACTAGCCCAGACAACTTTCTTGTCTTTCCTAATGTAGCCCATGTACATTACTCCCTTGCTTTACACTCCACCGAAATAAACTTTATAATATTTCATACATATGGGTCCCTGAACTATTTTAATACCAAAACGAATAATCAATATTACATAAACTGACCTGTGTAATACACACATACAAAAATCATAGCAGCTATTGTCTCCAATTAAGCTCCAGAATCTTTTTAGAAAGATACCCATATCTTGACTTTGAAACTGCAAGTGGCAGAAAAAAATCTACAGGTTAAGCACCCTTAACATTAGTGAGATCTTTTTCTAAGCTTTAGCTTGCAGGTTCTAGATCTGTTACGCTTTCATCTTCCAAATCCACGTGCCCACCCCATTTAAAGGGATCTTTTCTCCTGTTACAGAATTGTAAGAAAAATAAACAATAAGACATCTCTTTATACAGTCAACACACTGAAGTTGCCTTACAAGGTAGAATGAACTTTTCCAGTTCTAAAAAAAAAGTTCCAAGCACATCTAGAAATCTTTTCCTAAGAATACAAGCTAGATATCATTGGTATGGTTCTTGAACCGATTCACAAAAAAAATAATACTATTTCAGAGCTCTCCCATAATTTGATCTTAATTTCCCTGAAATGTATTCACTGTACTGAAGAGAGCTATGCGTATAGAGCAAGTCAAAAAAAGAAAAGCAAAACAAGTAGAGTGCACATCTAACAGGCAAGGTTAACTTAGGCAAGGTTTAGTTACAGTGCCCTGAAAAAGCAACCTATGCTTTAGACTGACCTGTATTTGCTCACTGCTTAATAATCAAGTGGTGAATATTCAAGTAGTATAATTATCATCCAGATACGTTAATCCTGTCCCACTGTAATTACAATCTAAACAAAAACAGAGAAAGTAAAGATGACAGTTAAACAGCAAGGCTGAAGGACACATGGACCCTCTCCCTTCCAAAATGAAGTGTGGCTGTCACCCCCAGATTACTAGACTGTCCCACAGTGTTGTTATCCCTAAACCCTTATTAAGCTCCTGCTAAGATACCAAACACAAATCTTGACAATACTACATTTCCAGTGCTAGCCTCCATGCTAGACAACTTTTCACTGATTCTTTGTAGTCACACATTTGTTGGTATCCATCACTTACTTTCTGTATAAGTTGCACAAAAAAGTATTTTTGTTTTGAATTTGTATAACCCCTAATGCAATTAGAGCCACTCAGCCAGGCACACATTCTGGTAATGTCATTAAAAAAAAAAAAAACAAAAAAACCCAAAAGAAACAAACAAAAAACAAAACAAAAACCCCCAAAACCAAAAGCAGTCTGTCTATGTTACTAGCCACATTGATCAATCTATTTAACTGCTACACTTGATTACTACAACTCACAGCAGAGAATAAATACCCATTTTTAATACATACTGTGGATAAAGTGAAAAAGCTATTCGTGAGCATGTGACTCCAGTATAAAACTACGGTGATGATAAAATTTAAAATTTGTTACCTTCTGAAATTCAAGATTCCTGTCTATTTGTATCAGCTAAATTTCAATAAAAATGAAGCTGTCAACCCAAACCAGCTGGTAACTATGCACTTTGATACAGTATGGTAGGTGACAGGGCGAGAGACCAGGATGGCTGACTACGCCCAACTGAGAGAACGGAAGTCCTCAGCAAAGGAGAGAGTGGTGGGGGGGTTCATCTCATGTTTAACAGCTACAAGGAAAATTCAAGCTTTGGCTGAAGATCATGATTCCTTGTGAAAGTAAAACTTCCTCCAGAAATACAGCATTTGGAGTTGGCTATTATTACAAAGCCTCAGAGAAAAATCACAATGCAAAAAGATGTGTTTTATTTTAAATACTTGATTTTTAGATTTACGTCATTGTCTTGGCCTTAGTGGCTGTACCACCCTGCGTTAGTGCTGCCTCTCTCCCGCCTCTGGAACTGTACCAGCACTGGAAACAGCAGCTGGCGACGGTCTCAAGTCCGACTTCCTATGGTTCACCACAAAGCAACTACCCTGTGGTGAACCATAAGCTGGAGTGCTGTGGGGCCACCACAGTAATCCAAGGCAGACCACTGGTCGCTGGGGAGTTCTCCTGCTGGTTTCCCATACAGATACATCAGAGAGAAAGCAGAGACAACACACCACAGACTAACCTTTCAAGTGCTCATTAAGACAGCTATGCTCTTCCAGTATCCAAGTCAGGTATTTCAGAGCCTGCATGGGTATCCCCATAGCAGTGCACTGTACTCAGGGGCACACTTTTAGCACTCAGTGCCAAGTATGTTGTCCTTTGGTTAGGTAAACACTGAGTATGGCGGAATAGCCATGAGGAAGGTTGCCTGTTTACTTTGTCCAGCCTGTTGGACTCTTTCAGTGAGATCTTATGAAAGAAGGGAAAAGCGCCCCTTTCCCTGGGGGCAGCTAACCATACCAGCCAGGGGAAGCTGCTGCAGCCCCAGGAAGAGACAGCAGGCAGGCAGAGACACAGCAAGCCAGGATCCCAATGCACAGGAGATCCCTGAGAAAGCAGAGAACAGGTGAACAGACAAGCCACAGATGTGAGAAAGACAATGGCATCTTCCCAGGGTCTAGGTGAGGATTGGGGAAGGTTTGCTGTGTCTCAGGAAGCCTGGGAAAACTTCCTGGTTGGAAAGCAAAACTCTGCAAAGACAGAATAGATAGTTTTGATTTTAAGCCATTAATCTTAATATTTCACCAGGCAGATGTGAGCTCGTACGGTACACAGGTTAACTTCAGTCAGTTTTTTGTACTCTTACATAACCTGTTTTTAAATGGAAAACTTAGGTGTTTTGGGAGACACTGTCAGCATGGAGCAGGCCAGTTCCACCTCAAGGCATCCAAACCAGCAAAGCCATCACAAGAAGTACAAAAAGTATCTTTGCTTCTCTTTCTAAAACATTAAAATTATCCTGAGGACAAATCTTGATGTTATATACAAGGAATTTTTTACCCAGCACACTTGCTTCTATTATGTATTCCAAAAACAACTAGCCTGAATGCCCATCTTCATCTCAGAGTAAGGCCTGAATTTCAATTTAAAGTTTCTTTTGGAAAGAATAAGAAAGAGCGCTATGGTTTAAGGTCTGTACTGCATTTGAGTATTTTCACTGGTTACTGCATACAGATCATCTTGCTATTAATCTTTTGAATGACGTTTCACTGGCTAAAATTCTATTTGTCATTTTACATTGGAGGTCAGATTGGATGGTATCTTCCGGCTTAAACTACAAGAATTTGGTGTTTGAAAATGCTGTAACCCAAAAGTATGCTGAATTCTACATACTAAAATTACTTGTGAGATGAGGAGTAATTAATAAGCCTACTAGAAATACTACGCCAAATTTAAGGGAATTCTGAAAGCTCTTACAAACACTGTAATCCCCTTATTTTAGAAAAACATCCAGGAAACAGATGCCTGTATTTCATCAATTTCCACTATTTCAGAGTCACACCTGTTATAGGTAGTACTACACTCTCCACATTTGAGCTGTAGCCCAAGGTGAAAACTGACATGATTAGCAATTTAATGGGAGAAGCCTTCAAATTAGTCCTAAGCATTTTCTCCACTGCTTCTTGGCTTGTCTTCCTAAAAACATTACACTTCGCTGCTGAGAATATTTCTCCTTTCATTCCTCAATATTCTTCTAAAAAAAAATCAGAAACTAAAAATTGGAGTATGATTTTAAGATGATGAAATATCAACTAAACTCTCAAGAGCTCCTGTTAAGAAACCACAGAAGTAAGAATTTATAATTAATGAACAACAGAGTTGCATGGAAAAACTGAATTTTAAGGACACAGTAAAAAAAAAGTGCCAAATTTCCTTGCATGATGCAGTTCCCAGGATGTTCTTTCACTGTAAGTCACTGCTAGATCTGACTACGTTACAGTCTGAGTCAGAGAGTTAAGAGGCATAAGCTGTTCCTTTTCATCCTAAAAATATGACGTATACCTACATTTAAACACGACTGTTTTAGAAACAAGAAATACAGGGAGTTCTGAAATTGCAGAAATCTGCATATGCTCCTCTGTGCACAGAGATCACCACAAGAGAGACTGATTATAAAAAGTAGGGGATAAATGAAGTTTCAACAATTATGAGTTACCAGACCTAAAATTTCCATTTATGAAATCAACACTAATAGATGCAAGGTATATATATTTGAAGTAGGAAAAACCAATGAAGGAAGGAAGGTGAAAGAGGTGATGATTCTCTGCAGAGCTTTAGGGAAGATCTCTTATTCCTGCTCCAGTATGCAATAGCTATTTAAACAGATCATCGAACGACCTAATTACAGTATGTCCTTGCAGCCGTATCCCAGCAGACTTTCTATCATTATGTTGTTCATTAAATGATCAGGTTTTGGGTTTTCCCCCCCCAGTGATTATTTAAAATTTCTTCCTCTCTTTTGCCTCTCCCTAAAATATAAACAGGATGGACAGAAAACTTCAGAGACAAGCTTGTTACATATTCCTAGTTTCTCTAGATACATATAATATACTTTGCTTCTTGCAGTTATTCAATTCATAATCATGTGGAAGCTTTAATAGATATGTTGTTTATTACCACTTCCAGAACATTGACTAACAATACAAAAACCTGCTCTATCAACATGATGCAGTACCCTAATACAGGTACTCTTACATTCAATATTACAGCATTTAGTATTGCCCTTCAATATACTTACGCTGCTTTCCAATATGTGTCAGTACTTCAGCTTCAGGTGCATCTGAAATGCTGCTTTATGACATTAACACTTGCTTAAAGCAGACTTATTAATTCCTCAATATTCCTCAAGAACAAAGTGAATAATTGAGAACATTATGAAAACACCAGGACTAGAAAAAACTAACTCAGTCTTCTTGCCACCCATTCTTTCCTATCTTGCTTAATATTATACGATTCATGAACCACCTATACAACTCCCACCACCTACTTCATACAGTAAGTATGAAAAATGTGACATTGTTGTAGTAAATTATAGCCAACAAAAACAGCGAGGAAGCTATAGATCACCAAGTCAATGCAAAAAAAAAAAATCAAAGGGCAGAATAGCTACAAAGCACAAAATCCTTTCCTGAAGTGTACACGCAAGGTGGGAAATCTCCACGGGAGAAGCCTCACAAAGATGCTTCTGATCAGGACCTTCTGCTGAGGAACTGACTGTGGGAAGTGCTGCTCTGCCCTGCAATGGTTCTTGGTCACAGACCCAGGTGCAAGGTCACTCTCTTGCTTGCCTTCATCGTGTACAGCACATGTTCTGTACAAAACATTGATATTAAAACTTGTTGAATGTTTGAATTTATTAGGAAAGCATGAAAAGAGACTTATACACAATTATTGTCGTTTTCTTTCGTAGATTTTCACAACGGTACTGGAATAAAACCTGTTTCTTCTCAGTGCAAAAAAACAACCCAAATTAGGACTGCTATTAGCAATTAACTCCCAACTTCTCATCATCTGGACTTTTTTTTAAGTTTTTACAAAGAAACTTTATCAAATGCTGGTTTTGTAAAGCTCTTATCTGTACTTCAACGATGAATATTTTTCTCCCCATACAATTTCATCAAGGAAGAGAATGTACCACTTAATATCTTGGTAGCAAGGACAGACAACAATGATGCTTTTCATTGAATTTTTAATGCTGATTTTTGGAAAAGCCTCTTTCCTGCTTCTTGTGTACCTGAAAGATAGTTAACCCCACCGCTGCAAACTATTTCTTAAAATTTGTTGTCCTTGTAAAAAGGGTCAAGCTCTTCTTAGTCTGCAGAGTTATATTTGGTATACAATAGCCCAAACCTGTGAACAGCTAAAATAAACCCAACCTTTCCCAGACACTTCCTGAATGTGGAATTCCTGACTGTATGCAAATTCAAAATAAAGTGTAAGTGGAGTTGGGCTACTCAGGAGAAATACAGAGACACTGCTAAGACACACAGGGATGAAACTAAGAAAGCCAAAGTTCGGCTGGATTTGAAACTGGTAGTGCGGGTAAAAGCCACAAGGACTTCTGCAGGCTACGTTGGCAGCAAAGAGAAGATTAAGGAATGCAAGGGCAGCTGCCCAGTGGATGGGGGACCTGGCAATAAAAACATACAGGGAAGGCTGATTTATGTCTCCTTTGCCTCAGTCCTTCCTGATAAGGTCTACTGTCAGCCCTCCAGGGTCTCTGCCACTGTGCATTTGTGAGGATGAAGGACTATCTCAGGGTTGAGAAAGATAAAGTTGGAGACAGCTAAGAGCGAACTGGACCTACAGAATTCCTCAGTCCACAAGAAGAATATGGAGCAAGTCATTGTGGAAACCACTTCTGGGTGCATGAAGAAAGTGACTGGGAACAGCCACCATGGATTGAATTATGCCTAATCACTCCCTACAAAGAAATGACTGGTTTGGTGGATGAGGGGAGAGCACTGGATGCCATTTACCTTGACTTTAACAAGGCTTTCAACACAGGTCCCCCCCAACATCTTTGTAACCAAACAAGCAAGAAACAGACTGGACAGGCCGACGGCAAGGTGAGTGAATAACCTGTTAGACTACTAGGCTTAAAGCACAGTGGTCACAGACCTGATGCCCAGCAGGTGACCTGTTACCAGCAGGGCTTCTCAGGCACCTTTACAGTGACTGATACAGTTTAGCACCTTCCTGAAGCTGGATGATGGGGCAGAATACACTTTCAGCAAGTCTGCAGATCACGCCAAATCGGGAGGAGTGGCTGAAAAATGGGAGATCATTGAGAGGAATCCTTACAAACTGGAGAAAGAGGCTGACATGTTCAGTGAACACAAAAGCACTGCTGCTGGGATGAAGCAACCCCATGCAGCAGTACGGGCTGTGGCTAGCTGGTCAGAAAGCAGCTTTGCACAAGACAACCTGTGGGCCCTGTTGGACAACAGCTTGCACATCAGTCAGCAGGGTGGCCTTGTGGCAACACAGGCTACCAGACACTAGGCTGCACGAGTAAGAGCTTACCTAACAGGCTGAAGAAAATTATTATTTCTCTCTGTGATTTGGGATACTACACTGGACATACAGTTTGGGGATCTTCTGTACAAGGTACTGACACGTTGCAGGAAGTTCTAAAGAGCTACCAAGACAAACTGGCTCTGAAGCACACAACATACAGGGAGAAGCAAACAGAAATGGTATTGTTCAGCCTCAAGGAGGAGGCTGATGGCTGACTTCAACTGCCTGACAGGCAGCTACAAAGATGACAGCACCCAACTCTTCCAAGAGGTGCCCACCAGGAGAGCACATGCAACAGGGCCACAACCTGCAGCAAGGGATATTCCAGTTAGACACAAGGAAACCATTCTTCATAGGAACAGTGGTCAAACACCGGATCCAGCTGCCTGGAAAGCAGCCTGCAACCATTACACTTGAAAATGTATTACTTCAGTTACTTTTACTTACTTCTTAACTCTAAACAATCCTCTTGGTTAGATGCCAGATTTCTCTTGAACAAATGTTCTTTCAGCCCAATGTACTAGTCACACTAGGCATTTCTGGTTTCTTATGAAGCTGGCTGCATGCTTCATTACAGAAAGCTTCAGGTTTGTGGTTTGTTTTTTTTTTTAATTCACATTGCAGTACTACTACTCATTGCATATCACTCACCAACTGTTTTTATAGTGCCTTTTCTGAAAATCTGTTCATCTTTGATTCCAGAAGTTTTCCTTAATTGACCAGTTGTCTTGTTCTCCCTCACTCTAAGTATAATATACATTTAAAACAATTTCTGGCCTTGGAGGATTTTTTTCTCTTTAAGGTCCATGCATAATTTATAACCACCACCATTAGCTATAATCACCTAAAAGCTATCAATTATTAGGCAGATGGCTATATTTTTCCCTGTGCACCCAATGAAGTATCAGTAACTGTGGTACTCCCACATCACATCATACACTATTTCACGGTTAACGTCTTGTGATCATCTCCATATGGGACATTTCACACATAAGTAGAAGTTATTCATCATATCCATATAGTTCCTTTGAGAAGGAAAATCAGCTGTTGCCAGAGTGTGGAAATACAGCTTTTCTGAAACACATGGGAACAAACGGAACGGGAAAGAAAAGCTGCGCAGAAACCTGCAAGAATATTAACACTACAATTTTCTGAACAACTCATGGTTAGGAAGAGGGAAGAAAGTGATTGCACAGACTTTTGGTGTTTTCTAAGAAGGGTAACAAAAAAACCCCACCAAACTAGAAGACCTGTCTCTGTCTTGCATTAATTCTGTTTGTTTCTTCTTCCAGCTAACTATCACACTTTGCTCCCAATTAGAAGTGGTAAGATGGCATGGGTGCTAACTAGATGTATCAAAGCAGAGAGCAATGCTGTTTCTAGCTAGAACTATTACTGGACATCCTTCCAGTAGTATTAGTGCAAGAGACGAACTGTTTGTGAAAGGGACACTGTGTAACTTACAGCAAACTAAGGGCTAAAGGATATATGGCAACCTTTAGCGCATCTTTTTAGACATGTATAGCCAAAATGTTTCTCCTTCCAGGCATCTGGAAGCATATACAAATTAAACGCTTATGACTTTTAATAGCTCCAACATGATGCCAATAGTTTCTCAGTACTAATTTACTATTTTCTTTTCAGCGCCTGTAACCTCACTAAAATGGAACTGTTCACTAAAATCAGCTGTGGGATAACTCCCTTTC
Organism: Fregata magnificens; assembly: GCA_013389945.1. NCBI lineage: Eukaryota > Metazoa > Chordata > Aves > Suliformes > Fregatidae > Fregata > Fregata magnificens. The sequence continues at coordinate 69,009 of WAAD01007138.1, forward strand.
TCTGCAGAGTCCAGCAAGCCTGGCCCTTTAGCCTCATCTGCCTCTGTTATTAGAGATATTAAAATACATGAGCATTGTCTAATCCTTATCCAGCTCCACAGAGACATAAGTGTTTTTCAGATGAAGAAACTGGAGCAGAAAGAATATTTGTTTTTCGAAGAGCCCAGAAGGAAGCCTGCCACACTACAGAACACTTGATATTCTGGCTTTCTATGTTTGCCGAGCTACCAGACTACACTCCAAATATCCAGAGTTGAAGTTAAGAAAGTCTGATCAAGCATTAATATGGTTTTAAGACCTTAAGATGGTTTCAAGGTATTACAGGTGGATATCTATGACAACATGATAATGTTGCCAAAATTAACTCTAGCTTGCAAAAGTTAGACAATAAAAACAAGGAAACTATTAAATTACAAATCAACTTTTTTTTTTTTTTTTTTAAAGTAAAATACTATGAAGGCAATGTTTCCATGTAATTGGAGGTCAAGGAAAAGTTTGACATTTTGCAAGACTACAAGATTAGTTTATATTCATGCATATAAAACAAACGCATTAACAAAGCAAGTATCTGCCATCCTCCAATGTTTCTGATTCTTGTTAAAGTACTCTTGAAAGATGCAAGGGACAGCAATTTTATTTCATAACAAACCTTTATTCTATCCTGTAGAAAGGAACCATTTATCCTTGCATACCCCAGGTCCTAAGGTAAATGCATGTGATAATGCATTTGTAATCCATCTGTACCCCCTCTTTGTTTATAGCATCTTTTTTATTATCATGCAAATTTCAGGAAATAATGTAAAAATTTACCTCCCTAAGCAAATTTTTTTGTCAGTGTAGACTACCTTACCAACTCTGTTCACGGCTTCCTGAAGGCTTCCATTCTGGTTACACAAATTTACCCCAACTCATTGCTTACTCAGGATGGCAAACACCATTTGATGAATGAGTGTTCCACAACCTGCTTTTGTGGTTACACTTGTAAAACTATTACTGTGTTTTACAAGTAAACTTCGCAACTTTCACAGGTTACCATGACCAGATTTTCTTCTGTGTACTATCATCACCTTCTAACACCTTATAAAAGTTATTAGGGAGCCAAGGGCAATCTTAGTGTAGAAACACAGCCAGGATGATTCCTGAAACCTTTCCGGTAATTTTTAGTGCTGGCTCTAGCACAATAATCACAGTCCTGTACTTTCCATTGAAAATCAACACTGAAAGAGAGCTGTCATATTGATGCTATATGTGAAACTAATCGTTTTCATCACATAGCATCAAGATGTCACCTGTTCTGGAAGGCTACACAAAGGGCAACACATGCTGAATTTAAGTGGCACCACTCATTTTTCTCATGCGCAGATGGACAAGATAGGTAGCTGTCACTATTTCACACTTCTCTTCCCCTGGCTACAAACAAATGTGCTATGGACTTTACCGATACCAATATGAGAACACCAACATCTCGTTCTTCCTCAAGCCTATCATACCATCACCCAGAAAACTTAAAGGTTTTAAAAGACTATTGGAATGAAACACATCATCCCAAACACATATCAGAGGCAATTCAATTAATGAACATACGTTTGCCTGCAACATCAAAATGCTATACAGCCAGACATAACTTTGAAATTCCTTTATTCCTTTTACAGGGAAACCATGCTCTTCCATCCGATTTTGTCAGACAATTTTTGCTGAGGGTGAACTTTCTGTTCTTAATACTCTTCCTAATATGGTATTTGAGCTCTTTTAATGCAGAAACATGCTGGAGATTGAAAATCCTGCTACTCTGAAGCCTCTCAGATTCAGAGTACCCTTCACACCCCCATTACTTGGAACAACTATTCTTAGCTACTCTGACCCCCTGAGAGTTTAAGACGTGTCCCTAAGTAATACGGAAAGTTTCCTGGGAAACCTCAGGAACAGACACATTTTCATCTAGAATCAATCATTTTTCCAGAACAATCACCATATATCATTGAGGACTTTTATGGGAGGGGAGGAAGCGTTACTTACCAGTAGTCCTGTTTACTGCAGTCTTCCTCTTCCTCCAGCCTACAACAGAGTCCTTACACTAAGCGTTACGGCTCCCACCTACCAGGAAGCAAAAGAATTGTCAATCAAGGTCATTAGGGAAGCACCAGGCTCTGCACTTCCATCTCAGTTACATTTCCATAGCATGGAGACCTAAACTGCATGTGAGAATCTAGAAAAACTTCATCACCAAACTGTAACGAAGAAGAAATAAAAGGAAAGTAGTTGCTTGAGGCGTTAGGAGGCTGGAGAGAAGCGATGGCTTGTTGATGATTTCTCTCTTTCTCCCCTGCCACACATTTCTTAAATAGGAGCCTCTGCTAAAGAAATCAGAAAGAAAAGAAAGGCTGCTATGAACAGTTACCGGAGGCCAAAGGCACACTTAAGGCATGCATCCAAATCTGTGCAGTCTGAACACTAGGAGAACAGCTGAAACTTAATGGGGCGTAGCAAGTTACACAGGAATTGGACTTTGTTGCTATTACGGACACTGTTTCTGTTACGATAAGATGATGTGCTACTAGGCCAAAAAAACTTCAACTATCTGCAGTATTTAGCTGTATTGGCTACTGTCCTTTGAAGACAACAGATATGAAAGGACTTACGTTTCTCTATTAATGCAACTTCCAGAGGAAAGACTGTACAAAGGATTGATGCGTATAATCCATCTTAAACTATTCTGTCTGTATCTGTGTATCAGTAAATTCTTTAATTGCGTTATATGCACATAACTTTTTTTAAAAGGTTGTGGACAAGCGTGTTTACTTACCTATTCCTTTTGTTGGAATTTATGAATGTATCTGCTACATTAATCTAGTCTTTGCACAGAGGGGAAAAAAATTACCTATTCTCAGAAGTCTTTGAAGAGGAGGAATGTAAAATGTATTGACTAGCACAAAACAGTGTTTTTAGGAACTCTGTGACCTGATGTAAGACAATTTACCTGTCTAAAATGAGAACACCTGACAAAGTTGTCAGAAGATTTCATGCCTCTAACGTGCTTTTTCCAAGTATTACAACTGCTTTATCAAAAAAATGTGGGTTTTATTTTGCAGTAAAAGTGACAGGCATCTCAGCTGCCAAACTTATTGGCATTATCCCATTTGAAACTCATAATCTCTGTGGAACTCGAAAGTATAAAAAGCTTAGCTACAGACAAGAGGTTGATGTGATGATACGTAAGGTGATGAGAGAAAACAAGAATGAGATCATTTTCTATTTGAGGTTCACCTTTCCCTGGTGCTAACTTTCTTTACAAGGAAGTTGCTCTCGTACAGTTTTTGAAATTGCCTCTTTTAGGAGCTAAGAATCGAAAATAACCCACTGATCCCACAAACGATACAAAGCTTTCAAGGATAGTCACATATTACTACCATTTACAGAAGCTATTCTATAAAGCCAGAAAGCTCAAAAAAAATTAGCTTTTTCTATTTTAGCTCTGTACAGCATGTTACATGTAATTGGAAGCAACCAGCAACTATAGCTATTTAAGAAAGAGGGGTGAAATGAGAAACATTAGTAAATGAGAAGAACTGTCATTATTCGACAAAATAAATCAAACCACAGAAAACATCCCGTGTGCCAAACAAAGAATCCAGAGATAAAGACAGCATGTCAGTGAAGCGGTATCTGTATGAATTATTGACTTGAGACACCCAGTGAGCTCACTACACTTAGAATCATCGAATCGTTTAGGTTGGAAAAGACCTTGAAGACCATCAAGTCCAACCGTTAACCTAACACTGCCAAGTCCACCACTAAACCATGTCCCTAAGCACCACATCCACATGTCTTTTAATTACTTCTAGGGATAGTGACTCAATCACCTCCCTGGGCAGCCTGCTCCAACACTGTAAGGTGAGCATGGCCCAGACAACACCCCACTAAGGTGAGAATTTTGAAGGAATGGAGTATCTTCTTTACAGATTTCCAAGGACTATTCCTGGAGGGTATTCTCACAGAAGTAACTCAAAATGTTACAATTTAATTTCTCTGCAAAAATGGAGTCAGATGTCTGCATTTGTGCATCTGTATTTTTCAGACAGTGCTTAAAAAAAAAAAACCAAAGTGACGGTAACACAGTTACCAACAAAATACAAGCAGAAGAAAAAAAATTGTGGCAAAGGAACATTAGGAAGTATATTAAGTGGGGAAAGAAACAAGTATTTAGCTTGTGTAAGACCAGAATAAAAACAGAAGCAGTACTCATTCTTCCTGCCACTCAAGAACATCCAACACCCCTAAGAAAATGGAGAACCTTTGTCCTGGAATTAGCCAGGACAACTGAATGGGAGTCAAAGGTTCCCATTTCAAAGCCAGAAGTTGAATACCTCAAAAACTTCAAGGCTGAATAAAACATTTCTCATTAAGCATGAAACCCAGCAGCTTAAAAAAAAAATGCCCCCAGGGCACTAAAGATTGAACCCGCACTATGTGTTCAAAAATGTTGACCCAGTAGGTACTATATGAGAATCACTGGAAAAGCGCACAAAAAAATCCTCCAGGCAAACACCTAACCAATGCTTCTAACAGTTGCTTTAAACACTACTCCATTCTCTCCCCGCCCCCAGCCAATATACAATTATTTACAATAACTGAATGAGTGTTTCTTCACACAGATGTGTTGACCCAGAAAAACAAGCTCGTAAGTGGGAAATACTGTGGTTCTTCACCCTGACAGGCTGCACCTTGCCACTACTCAGTATCTGTCTTATCAAATGCTCTCTGAACACATTTGTAAACCGTCAGGCTGCCAAAAGCCCTTCAACAGGTATTTAACACTGCAATGACTTTCCAGGATGGCGATATCGCTTGCTTCTGTTAGATGTCATGTTTCTGTCAAAATCAAAAGAAAAAACAGCCCTTAAATTCCCAATCCACAGCTGACCTTTCTGCCTCAGAGAATTAATATTCTTCACATCGCTCAGTCGTATCTTCTGTACTTTCCCTGTCACTGATTCATCTCATCATCCAGAAAGACAATTTTCCTTAAGAAGAGTGACACTTTTCTCTTCCATTCACAGTGACAGGCATTCTTCTCAACTGCTCTTGAGCAGCACAAGCATCTTGCAGCCTTCTGATGACTGTCTTATTCTTACCTAGCACCGCAGCTACAGAGTTAGGGTCTTTCTTAGTGACTGCCTTCTTCACCTTCTCCCTTTTCTTCTTCTTCTCAAAACTGCACATAACTTACACATCTTTTCTCAGCTATCCTCTTCAGTCGCATTCTTAACACCTCTTTTCTTACTTCCATTCCTAGACCTTTCTGTGCACCACACCAGCTACCATCACACCTCAACCATTCCTTTTTGATTCTTACCCAGGCCTTAAGCTGCCAACTTCATCATCTATTTAGTTTCTCTCTTCTGTTTTTATATCTAACAATTCCAATTCTTGGCCATGCCACTGCCTGTTTGTTTCTTTAATCCAATTTCCCATTAACTGGCATCACTGCATGTCTTACTTGCCCGTTTCAGTTTTCAGCCCCTTTGCACAATGTTAACAAAAAGCATATACACACACTGACACTTGTCTAGTATCACTCCACATCTTGAAGGAAGGCATTTCTGTACAGATGTTTTCAGACAGAAGCAGCGCATAAAAGTGAACTTTTGTGAAGCACCGTTTGCCTCTCAATATTCAAACAGAAGGTCTTAAGTATTCTGTTCTTTGAATTTTGCTTTCTCATAGCTACATTCTGGTTTAAACTTAACTTTGAGTGAAGGAAGCCCCTTAGAGCCTTACCTCCAAAATACTACCATGAGACAGCATCTCATTCACTTCAGTCCTTACTGGAGTTAACACAGGTTTCCATCCACGTTTAATAAAAAAAAAATTGTCCGAGAAAGCCTGTTTGCTTCTCAAGGTTCACTACAACCACATTGGTAACTATATCATGGAGGAGTTTTACCAGGAACTACAACACCAGAAAAGCCTGAACTTAGTAAAATGCAATTGAGGATGTTCAATAGCTCTGCGGCAGAGGGGCCAACTAGTATTTTAGAAAGCATTTTTGCTTTTGTTAATGCAAGCGAAGTCTGTAAGATAAGCAAGCAGTGATTTGCTTAAAGTACAGTGACTCAAGCCATCAAGAATCATGTTTGAAAACGCTGAAAGGAAATGATTCCAGCCTCTACTGACAGAAAGCCCACTACATGCAGCTCTCCCCCAAAAAAAAGGGAAAGAAAAAAAAGTGTGGAAAAGTTCCATGTCTCCCTGGGGACTAAGGAAAAACTTCCCACAAAACCTTTTCGGTCAATGAAATGAACATCTAACACCTGAAGTTACTCAGAACTAAGCATCTGAAGATATTTGGAGTCAACAGAATTAACTAATGAAAAAGTATATTAGCATCTTTGGGGGCGGGGAGGGAAGGAGGATGAATTCAGAGGCAAACAAAACCCAAAGCATTTGAACACGACTGTGTAAATGTTTCTAGGAAATTGTCCTTATGGTAATTTGTCTAGAAGAAGTTTCAAAAAATCTATTTCATTACTGAAAGGGCTCTCTTGGGCTTGTGAAAAAAGAAGAAAAATATTTTTTAATTTAGAGCAACAGTATTAGTTATTGCAGTACTGTATAGAACAAACATAATAAAAGAGTAGAAATCAAGGATGGATAATACTGGTCAAATTTTAAATTTTCAAAACTTTCAGTGAGGCCAAGGACACAAATATGCTATCTAAACCATATTAATATAACCTTGTCTTAACAAGCTAGCAGTTATCAGCCAAGCTGTGACAACAAATGACAGGGTGCTTACTCTGTCCCGAATGCAAATTCTAACTAAACTTATGAATTTTAATTTGCATTTGCAGGAAGCTAAGCATGTGGACAAGAGCAGTTACAATTTATTCAGCTAGTTACTACCAGATCACATATCCTCACATCTTAGAAAGACAAAGTAAATCTGATTACAGAAGGATTCAAAATGGTTTGAGTGTAACAAACACTCAACATTGTTAGCAAATAATCAGCAAGATTTAAGTGCAGATCTCAGACACTTTCATACACACTTCCATGGATACTTCATGAAACAATTCCTTCCTCCACTAGAAAAAGCTATGCTTTAAGATATGTGGATAAGTAGAGCTGCTGATGAGAAATATTCTTACTGTGAAAGGAACAGGAGAATATGCTGTAAGGAAGAAAGGCAGCCAAGAAAGGCAGCAGCCGAGGGAGAGTAATTTATTGGATTATCTGAAAGAAATGGACAATTGTAGATCCAAGACAAGAGAAGGGAAGAATTAAAGACAGGATGATTAACTTAGCACCATTCAACTTGAAAAGCAAACATACATTTTCATCTAGATACTGTAGTCCTATTACAGGACTGCTAAAATTAAAAGATCATAGACATTTTTTTTTTCCAGTTCATTTAGTACACTTACCAGCATTTGCTGTATAGAGAATTTCATTGATGGGTCAGTTGTACTTCCTCTCTAAAGTGCTTTGAGGGGAGCTCAAGTGCATCCTCTTCCTCAATCTTTGAAGTGTTTACCTGTACCACCAGCTTTGAAAGTAAAAGGCAACAGGCAGGCAATGCAGAGACAGGAATGAGGCTGAGTACAATATTATATTACTCCAAAAATATTTTAGTGTTGCTCTTCAACTCTTACAGGGACACAAGGTCTTTTTTTTTTTTTTTTTTTTTTTTTTTTTTTTACCTGATAGTTTAGATACTATTTAAAAAGATACTATTTAAAATTTACACTTTGGAATTAAGTCAGCAATATATCAGTTGACAAGAATATAAGAACAGATAATCTGAAATCATATACATTATATACACATATACATAAAACAAAGAGGATTCTTAACGAATAGAATTATTGGTGTGCTGTAACAAAAAGCAATTGGAAAACTCCCAATATTAAATAAAACAGAATCACTATTGGGTACTAAGAACTAATGGGAGCACATTAGAATAGGAATGTTGATGAGTGTGGAATTATGAAAAATAATTAATTATGTCTGTATAAACACGTCAGAGTAAAAAGAATTCAAATAGTGGTGGAAATACTACAGGTGAAGACTAAGACTGGCAAAGATTTGTCCACAATGGGGTGGGGGGTGGGGGGGTGGGGGAAGTATTTCATGGACAAAAAGTGAGATTTATTCAATATTCACGTCAAGTATTTTATATTCCAAAAGTGACTATAAAAGATAATGCTACTCTGCGGTCTGTCACAATTATTAATAAAGTTATTTCCAAAACCCAAAAACTAAATCTGCAGGATGAAATGTTTCACACAAATATTAAAAAGAACTGGCAAGGAGCAGATTTTGACTGCTTCTGTTTATGTTACTCGTCTTCATGTTAAAAGGACAAGCGTGCTGCAAAAGCATGAGAATGAGGTTGCTTCTGAGCTGATGACTGCAACTAAGGAAATTTCCATCATACTTAAATGTTGGGAAGCTCTCCGAGCACTTGGTTTTCATAGTATATACTATAGGTCTGCTGACCTAGCAAAAGTAACCTGCTTCTTATATAACCTAGAACTTAAAGAAAATAAGGAAAATTGACTTTTTTTTTTTTTTTCTAATTAAATCTAACTGGCAGACAGTCAGGCTACACAATACTAGAGGATGTAAATATGACTATGCAAGAGCAAAATACTGGGAATTAATTCAGTTTAGTCTCCATCTGTTCTCTATAAGGAAGAGATAGAAAGAAAAAGGTAGTGGTTGTTGCTTCTCCTACCTTCTCCAACTGTTGATTTTTTTGGGGGGTTTTTTTGGTGTGTTTGGGGGTTTTTTGTTGTTGTTTTTTTAAAGTTAAATATAGTTTTAAAGTTTTCATGACTAAACTCTAAAAATAGGTATAAGATTTTTTTTTTTTCTTGACCATGGAAGTGTAGAAACAAGAGTATTATAAGCAGTGGTAAAACTTATCCTGTACTTCCACATGCAATTAGGAAGGAGCAATTTTGGCATAATATTGACGTGGAAACACTTCATAGTTTCTGGGGAAATCTGGGGTTTCTGGGGAATACAGCACAGAATAAAGCAGATGTCTTGACTAGAAGGGAAAGGATTTTATTATGGGGAACAGTGAACTTCTCCCTAAAATGTTAACCCTAGAGGTGAATTAAGTAAAACGTAAGAATATAAAGCGCTCTCTACTAGCTGAGAAAAAGTCAACACAAATGTTAGTATGTAAAAGAAAGTGACTACAGGCAGAAAACTGTAATAGATGAACTGAACAAGAAAACTAAAGGAGATTCATAGTCTCCATCATGTTTGTTGACTAACCAAGAGGAAGTTTCCAAATCAAGCCACCAACAATACAACATGGATTATAATAATCTCATATTTGCTACAACACTTCAGAAGTGAAAGCTACAGTGCACCAACATCATAATTTGCACTGAACACTCGCTCATGATTCAGCACCTGTTTTCTAGGCAAAAAGGCTGGAAATATGGCAAGACAAAAATTCAGTATCCTCTGCAGAGAAGCTTCAACACTGTGTGTGTCAGAAACCCAAAATCTCTCTCATTGTGAACGTCTAGAAAGTGAGTTGGGGACAGTTTTCAACACTTATCCCCTCTTCCCCAATTCTTAAGTTCTTGATCCATCATTATTTTCTTAATGCTCTTCCTTCTTTTTAACTGTTACTTCCTGTTTCATAAATTAAGAATTGACAACTGAGATGCAGTTAAATTCCTATGTGGCCAGGACCTGCAGTGGGAGCAGGTGAGTGAGTTGACTCAGACAGCGGTCATCTTTGCTTCCACTCCTACACAAGGCTCACTGCAGAAGAGTAAGAATTGCAAATATCTAGGTATCTTCTCAAGCTGCAGACAGTGGAAGTCTCAATCATTTGATCTTTTTTTGGACGTTAAGAACCACACTCCATTTACGAACTTTTTAACAATATAGAGAAAAACTGTATGACATGACTATAAAAGAGATACTTCACGTTTTCACAGATAAAACATCTGTGCATTTAGCATTCCTTTTGCTAAGCCTTAATGGGGCAGGGAAGGCAACAACCACTTATTACGCTTTAAAGAAAATAATTCTACCATCGCCCTTAGGGAAGGAGGTCAACACCTTCATACACACAGGCAGAGTGTCTCAAAACTTTTGGAAAGCACGGTTATTGCTTGGCTCATTTGTTCTTGCACAGTTCTTTGTATCAACTGCAGCTCCGCTACCGAGGAGGAGCTGCAGGCCTGTCCCCCTCGGAGGAGAGGAACGGCTGTCAGTAGTTTCTGCAAATGCTCGCAGTCGGTAACTACAGCCTGTTTTTCATCTCCCACCGTGGCCAAATGGAGCAAAGCAGGGCCACGGGAGGAAGAGCCATGGCACTGCTCTTGAATACTCTGTGATTCCCTTGGATCCAGCAAAATTTTGTGAGCCTTGAAAAGCCACGCTGACAAACGCTTCTCTGCAAGAGTTATGATCACAACACGGTCACTTGGCATGTACAGCATTAGCGATAGAGGTTTAATGGAAAGCGGACTTCAGATAGCCTTCTTGGGAAGGAAACTCATTCATAAAAGTCTAAATACACAGCGCTAACTCTTACGGTTACTTCCTCAAAAACTGACAGTGATGCTGGATTTGGTGGTTGTATTTTTTTTTTTTTTATTCCAAAGAAAATTCCCTTTTAAGGGACTTACCTTCTCCAGTGCCAACGAATCCACAGGCTCAAGACTGATGGAAGCCAGGGACTGCAGAGCTGATAGACTTAATCCACCTGCTAAAAAGGATCACGCTGGAGCTGGTAAGAACCACTGGCTGCACAGTCCAAGTCTAATTTACTTAACCCAGTATGAAGTCCCTACAAAACTTTATTGTCTAGATTCTTGGCCAGACAGAGTCACAGAAGAAATACGAAACCAACAGCCCAGGGTTACACCAGTCCCTGGTGGGGCACAAGGCATACAAGACCAATGCATTGCTCCCCAAAGGCACTCTCGTAAGTAAGCAGAAAAAGAATATCCCACATCAAGCTATATTGCAGAATTAACACACGTACATCCCAGTCAGCAATTACATCTACTGTGAACTGGAAAAAGAACTGCAAGGCTGAAATTAAACTTCTTCATACAGAAGTTGGCACAAAACTTATTTGAACTCTTTTCTCCCCAGGCTGACAAGACCACAGCCACAAACTGGACATACAAACCAGCACTGCCAGTCTTCTCCGTCTCTCGTTTCAGAACAACTAAAGGATCGTCATCATTTCAGGAGTTCAGAAACACCCTTTCTAAATAAAGCCCAGTGCACTCATACAGTCTCAGTACAACCCTGTATGTCAGGACAAAACAGTGTTTTAAAGCCAAGCCCCTCTTCAAGCAAGCGTGTCTCCCAGTCTCACATGCAGACATCCTACGGTGTTTCACACTCTCCAAAACAAGGCCTAATGTAACCCAAGGCTGAGAGTACAAGATATTCTCCCTCACTGTGGATTTCCAGCTCCTCTCTCTAAACAGACAAAACCCCATCAGGACCCCACGCCAAGACTTCTGCCACAAAGGAGAGCTTCTCTTCTGCGTTAGCCATCCTCTTATCAAGAGGACAGAAATACGCCTTCATCTCTAATACTGCTTCTCTGAATGCGTACTCCACAGCTATCTTTTGAATTGTGCTCAGGGTATTATCAGCAAAATAGTATTTTCAGTGTCTCCACGTGCCCACAACTTTTTTTTCTGGCAAGGCTTGCTTAAAAAGTTATTTTCTCTCTACATCACTGCAATAGCTTCATCAGAAATCATTATCACTTCAAAACAGTCAACAAAATTGGGACATTACATCCAGGCACCACTCTTGCTCACCGTTCATCTGCTTAGCACACACTTGCTTTCACCACCAGTTTAGTATGCTAGGCTGTGTACTGCCTTAAATTACAGTATTAAGATTCACCAGGCATCACACAGATCTTGCATATCAGAGCTCTCAAGTTGCCAAGGTCCAACCACCAGCTATTTTCAACATGGCATAGGGAAGCACAGAGTCAACACATTTCTTTCTGAAAGGAAAATGATAAACAAACCTACAGCCATAGTAGCACCTTCCTGCAAACTACCCTACTTTTTGGCTGAATTTCTTTCCTTCACAGTACTTCCTTCAACGTTACCTTACGCATTCCACAAAGACTCTTTAGTCAAACACCAGTAATTTTAAACAAATGGTAAAGACAGACCAGCTTCAGACACATGTACAATAAAGAGCTTTTCAAGATAGGCCACGCTGCCTGCATTTGGCAGCCTAAGATCTCCTTCTTAAAAAAAACAAACCCAAAACCAAACCAACACTGTCCAGACTAGAATGAGTTACACCTAGCAATACCCAGAGCAGAAGTTCCCAAACATCCGTATCACATCCTCAAAGCGGTACTGCAGAGCTAGATGGTGGCTGCAATAGCACTTGCACTTCCTGATCAGCTCTTCAGAGCAGATCCACGGAGAATGAAGCGAGGAATGATGTGTCCATGAGGTGTGGGCATGCCCAAGATCATCAGAAGAGAGGACAAGTTGATGGAGGGGAGCTGGGGAAAAGATGGTTAGGAGTAGGCACGGCAGACATGTTAGAAAGGTGAAGGAGTAAGAAGGTTGTGCACAGCTGACTGTAGCACTGGAAGAAAATTAGAAGTGGGGAGAAACCTTCTGCACACGAACTTTTAGTTGGACTTACTGAGAAATAAGAGACTTGTACAACTGCTCCAAGACACTATATTCACAAGGTCATTCGCATTCACGTGATTATTCCAGAACTACGAAATAAAGTTATAAACTAACCATCAGGTACCCAACAAATGGAATAAGCTGGCACCCCTTCATATTTCTTCAGAGGCAAACAGAAATATCTGTATTAAACTGCCCTGTCGCCGCAGAGCATCAACTGTATACAAAATTCAGAGGAGGCATCACATTCTGGTAAGTGATTCTAACCCCTCTTGAAAGCCTTATTCGATTGAAACCTGACACTTCAATTTTAATCAGTAGTCATACTCCAAATTGAAATATCTAGAAAATGTTCGTAAAATACAGCACCTAAAGAAAGAAATCCATACCGTTGCTTTCAGATTTGTCATTCAGTATTTATCAGACTCATTACTAGGCATCCACCCACTGAGGTCTTCATTAGAAGAGATAGTGTACTTATGAAGTAGATCACAAGGATGTCGATGTCTTCTGGCTTGGTCCCAGTGGATCCCCAAACACAAGATAGGGACTGTACCCCAAGTATTACAATATGCAAACAATACAATGCGTACAGTAATAATTGCAGAATTTATCATGTCCCCACACCAAGGACCTACACAGCCCTCTATTAGTAAATACAGGCAGGCAATGGCCCTATTCTTGGGCTGTTCTCAGCCACCTCCCCAGCTGCTCTGTAAGTCAAAACAGCAATAAAATGAAGCTAAAATAATCTTCCACATTGAGTGGATGACAAGGACACTGCAATCGAAGACTAGCACTAAGAGAAGAGGAACCTTATTAAAGAGAGTCATTAACAACACATTTGTTTCCCAGTGGTAACTTTATTCAGCTACAAACATCTCACCAACAGAAATGAGTCACTCCACAACACTGTAAGCTTCCAATACTCAAAAATCATGCCTTTCACCATAGGTTACTCAGATTCACCATCTCCATGCCCCTGCCCCTGCTGCCAGTCCTTACAATGCAGTCCTCTTAAACATCACTTTGTCATCTCCTCATTTCTGATCTATTAAGAATAGCACCAAGAAACAGAGAAAGAAGAGAGTCATGTGTTGACACCTAAATGCAGGCAATTGCTTTGAATAGCAGGCTTTTCAGATGGGGTAGAAGTCTGAACAATAAAGAATATAGAGTGTTGAAAGCCCTGCACATTTCCCACAACAACAACCAATATGAGTCCTATTAGGGTAGTATCTAAGCATCCCCGCCGATGTCTATTCTCATTACAATATAGCTGGGAAGTATTTTCAATATATTCAGATGAAGAATCAAGACACAGAAAAAGACATCCACAGAACAGATGCAGGGGTTCTGCCACCTAGTGGCATCTAGAGCCTCAAATTATTGTTTCTGCCATATTATCATTGCCTTTTTTTTTTTTTTAATTTTTTAATTGGAAGCATTTGACAGCACAGAAAATAATAGAGAACAAATGGTTTCACTAGCATTGAAATTACCAAGCCTGAATTGCATTCTGTAACACTCAAGATAATGAGAATGTCAACCGAAGCTTTCCTAGCTGTTTGGATACTCACAGCATATTTCTCTTGATCCCTCCTGCAGGTCCTGTAGATTCTCTGCTGCCTAGTATTGAAGCTGATGACATTTTGCATAGTCTCTCTCATAGCCAGTTGCCCATTTTCAGTACTTCCAGTATTGTAATATCTTTGAGGTCCCTATCCATTCGTCATAACTGCTGGAATCTGATAAATCTCAAAAGTAATCGACGGCAGGCAACAGGGAAAGGCAGAGACTGAGACAAAGCAGCAGAATCATAAAAGCCTCATTTCCTCATAACACCGTCTGCATCGCAGTTTGTCAACAAAGAATCTTTGTCAGCCACAACAGCTTAAGGGATTCCCCTGCCTAGTTCACAGGATGGACCCACAGCATGTCATGTCAAAGCAACAGGGCCAGGGACACAGAGGAGCACAGAGGCAGGAGTTCCTTATGGCAAGCGGCTAGCAGAAGCCACCCTTTTTGCCAGGCCATAAACTCAAAAGCCCCCTTTCCCACTTGGGATTCAAAGCCAGAAGCACTTTAATGACTAAACTAGGTCAGTCTTTGTTTACACAAAACACAAATGAAAAAGGAAGTATCACTCATTCAACTTGGTCAAGATCGGTCCAAACCACCGGACCACAAAGCACAGAGCAGCATACAGGGTTTTTTTGGTTGTTGTTGTTGGGTGGGGGTTTTTTTGGGTTTTTTTTTGTTTTTGGGGGTTTTTTTTGTTGTTGTGGGTTTTTTTTTTTTTTTTTTTTAAAGAAACAAAATCTTATCAAAGGCACAGTCAGAGAACGCACCTCACACAGACGTAGCCAGGTAACAAACAACTCTTTTCCGTGCAAGACAGATATGTTTCCCTCATAGGAATTTTGACAATGTAATTCGAAATGATCTCATAATCTTGCTAGGCTATGCCCTCACAGATGCTTTAGGTTCCAGCCCCTATTTGTCAACTTTTCTAACCCTGGTAAGCCAAGAACACTTCTGGGCAAGTCTACTACAGACTCCTTAGTAAATAACAGATAGGTTTGGATATTTTAGTTTCAGTCCAGAAAAAAAAGACTACAAAACAAAACCAAACACCTCCCCCCCCCNGACATGTTTCCTTTGCCTTCTGAAGTTTTTTCCTCTGACTCTGTAGCAATCCCTCCACTCCCCCCAAAGTTCCTTAGCTGCAGCCTATGGCAATTTTCCCCCTCAATGGGTGTGGGGGGGAAGGAGACCACAGGTGAGCCAATACTGCAGAGCCAGCAGTGATTCACAGATGTCTGCTGGACTTTCATCAGAAAATAAAAAGAGAAGGTTTCAGCAAGTTTCTTTTCTTGCTCTGTATTCCACAGATTTGGATTTCAGCTGTGTACGGTATAGCTGTAAAACAAGCATTTAAGAACTACCACAGTGATGAAAAGAGGTGCACGTGTACCTTGATGTGAAACCATGTTTGATCACTCAATGATGGGTTTTGTGGACTGCAGCTGTAAAGACAGACTGGATTTCTGCTGGAAAGCAAAGCTCTTTCCCTTGTCAACAAGCTAGTAGCTTTCACACCAATAGTCCCTAGGATCGAGAAGGAAAACAGAGGTTGTTGGAATAAATGTGTTGGCAAAGCAACACTTTACAAATGTAGGACTGTGAGTAAAAGCCAGACACAGATTGCTTCTGTCTGCAGCCTCCTGAACCAAACCAATGATGGCTCAGCACAGAAAGCATTAGGCATTTTTACAGTGAGCGTTCATGCTCTAGTCTACGTGTAGAAAGCTACTCACGTTACTGGAACGTCATAGTATCATTCAAAAGAAGTTATGAATGTGCTATAGTGAAGGTACATCTTTATCACAGTTTCCAGGTTTCACTTCATCTCACTTCACATGTTAGTACTCAACAGCTCTATCAAAACTCAGCTGCAACCCAAGGAACTTGCAGAGCACAGTAGTAAACCACAGTCCTTTACATAGGGACAATCCTCATAGGGGACTGTTAATTAGAGGTTAACCAGAGCCCTCGTTTATGCCTCATTTCAATAAATACTGTGCTCAGATAGAATGGTACAGATGCCACTAGGTTGTTTTCAGGCAGTATCAATGTGTATCGTCCCTTTACATGGTGCTAGCTCCCACAGATCTGGTTCAGGAGTCTCACTACCATGCTACAGAGTTTTTAAAAGATTAAGGAGACACACTTTTTTATCTTGATAAAGTTAGAATAATTTTATGCAGTAATACAAAGTTCTAATATAGCACACTTTATATGTTGAGGAGGACAAGAATTTTCTTGTCCCCTCATTTCTATGAATCCGTAGAGCTGCACCTCAGACAGTCTTCAGATGTTATGTATATCATATTTTGTAAGACATCCAGACCCATCAGCGAATCAGTCACTCCACCTGTTTCTTTATAAGCAATGGAGCCCTACAATCATGTACAGCCCTCGAGTCAGGACGCAAGTCCCATCCACCCCTGGTTACTTGTATGTTCTCCCAAAATTCCACTTTCCTGAAGTACTCAATTTCTTAATACACCTGAAGTCACACAAGGAACAGCATAAGCAGACTGATCTGTCAAGCATTTTATCTCTCCAACACTAGGAGGAGATGTCTAGGAAAAAAAAAAAAAAGATAGGTATTCCTTTCTCATTTCAGCTTCTAGGAATGACGGGATAAGGAGTCCTGCCTTACTCTGCTCCTCTTATTCAGGACTCCTGGGAGCTGTTAGCATCCTATTCAGGGACAGATCCAGTTCAAAGAGGCAGGATTTAGCTCCCGATAGCTCTGTGGCTCTAGCAGGTGAGTTCCGGGCTCAAGGTGTTTGTCCTTCTGCCCAGTCTGCCTACTTTGCAGGACATCAAAGCCCCAGCAGAAGGTATGCAGTTATTGCAAGCTGGAAGCTGAAAGCAGTGGCTTGCACGCAGAGGGCAGGTAAGGACTGGATACTTACAACAGTGTCGCAGACTAAATTATATGCTCTAACTCTATGGCTGATGAGGCAGTACAGAGTACAAGACTTTTGAAAAGCAGCAGCATTGAGATTGCTATTTTAGTTTTGTCACGTGATCTATCCAGGTAAGGAATACCCACGCTGCCCACAAACTGTAACAGCACAATAATGAGAAAACCGTGTTTAACAGACTTATTTTATATCTTGTTTCTTATCCAGCATTCCAGTATAGTATATCAGTCACAAGATCATTGGACAATTTTTGATGTTTGAAGTGGTTTTCTTGAGAAGCATCCGGAGTGGCTTTTCAAAATACAGTATTTTTACTGAAGTTGTAAAATCGTGATACCCAACTTCTAACCTGTCTTCTAAAAATGTAGAAGAGATTAGGAACTCATGTTCCAAACTGTCATAAAGTAATGAATACATCTTACAGAAAAACCCAAAGCAGAAAGGTGAAACATGCTGCTTCTGGCATTATTCTGTCCCCATCCACTTCTACAAGAAGTCTGCAATGACAACTAAGGAGAAAAAAAAAGAGCAGACCTACACATGTAAGTGTGCGAAAGAGCTGGAAGCCCCAGCTCAGATGGTTAGAATGTCTGGCATTTCCTCCGCTACACTATGTGACTGCGTCTACTAGCCAGAGGTCAAAAGCAGATTTGAGTTTCTAGTTTTAGGGTTGGGGGGGTTTTTGTTTGTTTTAAAACAAGGGAGTGTTTTCTTTGCCCTTCTAAAGTTATATGCTAGTGCCAAACATGTTTAACATTTAACATATTAGCATATTCATTTATAGAAGCTGTGATTCTGGCATATGTATCTGACAAGTCATTTAAATTCTAGCACTTTAAATTCTGTAGATTGGTTTGTCACTATGACAACAATTTTTACATGTCTCTAGAACAAAGTTGATCATACAAAAGTACTATTTGTTCTCTCCCTAACTGAAGCTAGGAGTTAACGAAAGCTTTACCTCTTCTGGACAGAAAGGCAGAATTTGCATCTTTTAACTTAAGTTGACATAACTTCCTTTCTTGCCCATGAAGTAACTTTTATGATGTACGTTTAAAAGCTCATCTAGAAACAGGTATGTTTTCTTGGATTTGAACAGCAAGAATTTAGAGAAACACTTTGAATGAAGAACACTTGAGGGAATCTAGAACAGTGAAGAGAACATGCGCGGGAATCCGGAAGGGGGTAGAGCTATTGCTTGTTGCACTAAGGCTAAGAATGCCTTTGGCTGGGGGTTTTCTTTTTGGGGTTTGGGATTTTTTGGGGGGTTTTTTTTGTTTGTTTGTTTGTTTTTTTGAGAAGGCCATTCAACTTCAAGGCCAGTGCTTCACCTATGAAACACCCACCCTCTCCCCAAGTATTTGTGTAGAGGAATTCTTTATCAGTAACTAGAAGCACAAACATGCGCCCCAAAAATATATTGGCAGTGAGTAGATAGATGCCCCAGCATTTGGGGTGCAGGCATTTTTATTTTTAAGCATCCACAGAGGGCACACATGTATCACCTACACTCAGGTCCAGCATGCAAGGATACTGGCCAGGGTACCATCTCAGTGCAGTGTCACCGGGAAAGGTGGAACTGTGTCCTGAAAAGCCCATTCACAACTAGGTAGTTTCCATACCCTTAAACAGATGTTTGGACTTTTGTTTATACTGTGAGCTGCATCCCTGCTAACACTCTGGCGTAGGGTGAGAAATTCTTCTGAGAGGTCTTTGTAAGAGGAGCTTATAAAAAAAAGTTTCATGCAGGGGGGTTTCTGTAGGGCAGGAGGGTGTAATCAAGCAACACCTGCTCATATTGAACCTAGAAGGGCAGAGTAACCAGCAAACAGGAGTAATAAGCTCAGAATAAAATTTCCTGCCTAGATCTTTACATCAGACTAGCAGTGACAGCTTACAGCTAGTTAGACTGAAGCAGTCATGGCTACAGGAAAACCTGAAATGGTTTTGCGCACACACACCCCTTTTTTTAAAAGAGAAGGGTAGATTATGGATTTGTCACATAGCATCAGCCAGATCTAATGCTACTAAATTAATAAGGACTGATGACCTTGAGAAGAAAGGTTAGTAATGCAGAGTCCCCTTAAAAAAAAAAGTTATTCTGCCCAACCCCATGGGAAGATAAGTAGTTTGGCACACATCTGAAGAGACTCGGACATGATTTTTAATTCTTATAGTAGTAGTGCTCTTCTCCAAAGGTGTACCTCTATCAGAAAAATAATCACACCCAATAATAATGAAAGGGCAGTTTCCTAGAGAGGTGCCTCACAGCTTGACCTGATGAGGTGTTCACTTGACACAGAAGGAAACTTTGCCATTTCTAGGAAAGAAAATGGTCCCAGACTAAATATCCCATTTCCAAGGTTGCTGGAAGTGGATAATAGCAATGGGATGAAGGAAGAACAACAGAAGCAGGCCAAGTCTTCCACTTGAAATGATTTGCAATGTACACTAAAATAGACTAACCAACGGAGCAAGTGGTGCGAGTGCGCAATTCACAACTCCATGATAGATCTAGGACAGTATCTGACTTACAACATTATTTTCCAGAGGTTATTACCCTGAAGTCTTTGATGCACTTCTGCTGAATGTGGAAATAAACTAGAGACTCCTTCCCTGCAAATGAGCACCACTGCTGGCAGCAGTGCTGAGAGGAACCTTGCATTCAAGACTATGGGGGCAGGAGCTCAGCTAGACCCCAGAAGTTTGACCAGCAATTAAAACTCCCCTGCATTTACCAGCACAGAAAAACTAACAGTGAAAAGGGATGTTAAGTCCCATATTAGATAAGTTAATGCATAGAACACTAAATACGATTATAATTAAAAAAAATACCACAAAAAAAGCATTTTTGGTAAGGGAATGATTTTGTTTTTCTTATCACACCAATATCATAATTCCATTGCAAATAATAATTTTGCTTTCTTACAGAGCAAAAATTTTACATTTGCAAACTATTTGATAGGGACATCTTCTGTTACTGCATTAATTAGCAAGTGCTTTTGTACATGGGGGGAAGAAGTGTTTCATCTTCTAGTAGTGAATACAGATAGAAAACAGGCTCATACACATTTTTGGAATGTTTAAGTTGGAAAGCATTAACTGAGTTAAATTCTTATGCATCTTGAAAAGGGTACGGTTGGAACAGTTATGTGAGTATCCTTCCTCTACTTAAAAGCTGCCGGGGCAAACCAAGCTTATTAAGCCTCCTATCAGCAGCCTCTTCTGAAGTAGAGCCAATGGAAGTTTTCCAGAAACACTGCTCCTTCTCCTTTCCCCTCCCACCTTCCACCCTCTGCAAGGGATTATCCAACTTCACCAAAGTTTCTCCAAAACCCAAGTGGTTCACGGGATCTTGCGTCGACTCTAGTCTCCATCCATCCATCTTAGAGACAAACATTTTGCTGTTAACACTTCATTCTATTGCACAGAAAAGTTAGTCTGATGCTGTGGAAGCTGCATAGCGTTTGTTCTATTTAGAAAAAAATAGCAACACTACTTCACAAAATAATTCAAGGCCTAAATTTGGAGACAAAGAGCGAAAGTAGTTTATCACCGTGCTATACAACCATTCAGAATTACAAAATGTTGGTATATCATTGTTTTAAAGAGACAACTGTGAAGTCTACTGGATGTGATCAAACAAAAAAGACAGTTTTATTTTCCAGTAAATTGTTCCTCATTAGAGACATAACCGTTGTATTAAAATTGTCACATTCACCAGTATCTCACTGATACCACTATCACTGGATACATTCATCCAGTTATCTCTGTCAGCATCAATGCTGCATATATCCAAACAAGACTTGCCCTGTCAAAACAAGACCTGTGACCCAGCACACCAAGTGCCACAGGAATATAGCTTCCTGCTAGTACGCAACATTAGCCTAATGTTTACACACCATCCAATTCAAGATCTTTCCTCAGATCTCTTCTGCCACGTGTAGGTAACTTTTGCTCCTTAAAATCAACACTGCACCTGGAAGCGTTCTGCTAAAAGTCACCTGCTCCATTTTCTCTCTCTTCCCTAACTTGAACAGAAGTTAAGGTCAAGCATTCATTAAAACCTGTAACTTGCCACTACAGTTAAAGTGGACATACTTCAGCACAGCCTACTTGCCAACATGGAAAAGAACATTTGGAAGGCACTGAACTTATCAAAAGCAAGATCTAACCAGCTGTAACATACCTGTCCTGTTCTTTTCTTTCTCTTCTAGAGGCTCCAGGTACAAGAAGTTCTCTTGTATTCAGTTTCAAATGAATGCAGGTAAGCATTTGAAACAGAAAAAGGCAAGAAGAATGCTCCTTTGTCTTTAGGAACAACCATCTGCATGGTTTTGACCATCCACATCCAATTGCCAGCTCTGTAGGATGCATTTGTCACACAGTCCTATCCCAAGGCCTACAGTTAAGGTTAGACTTCTGTCCACAACGATCTCGGAAACTGCACCTTTGAAGGAAACTGAAGCGTCACAAATTGAAGATCCAGTACCCTCTCCATAAGTATTACATACCCAAGGGATTTGGATGTAGAAGAAGGAAAGGCAAGGGTGGCATCTGCACAGCAGCTCACATGAGCAAGTGTAGCACACAGGGAAAATAAGCTCAGTTACTACACAGTAGAAACAACCCACATTTACATAAAATTGCAAGAAAAAAATAGAAGTGTAAAGATACAGTATCAGTTACAATTGTAAGTAATTTCTGTGATGCTTAGTTGTGAGTTCTTTCCTCAATCTTCCCTCCTAACAGTTTCTGCAATGCATTTTTCCCCCATTAATACAAACAGCATTATTCATAATCTAATTAAGCCTAAAATGAGGTATCCAGCCACATCAATACAGAAATACGCAAGTCAGTTTTCTCTTTTGATACCTTTCTGAAACTTCTGCAAGGTTTTCTTACTGTTAGCTTGAAATTTCATGGCACAGATGTTCTCTATGTGACAACTCATCTTAAAAATAGGACATGCCAAAAGAGCCAACACATTAGGAAAAGATGGTACTTCCTTGATCAGGGAACAGTTCTCTGAGGAGCTAAAGTCAGAAAAGTGACAAGTCCTGCAAATTTAACACAGCTCTGTCATGCTGTGAAGGGAACTGCACTGCCAGATGTGCCACTGTCACAAGACCCTCTTATCAATTAATGAGCAAGTTCTCCTCCCTTTTGGTTTTTGGAAAATTTCTTTGTGTATTCAAGTTTCTATCAGTATTCCTAATCTGTACTACATTTCCACATCAAATGGTTTTTCCTTCTGTGTCTATTGGTTCAGAAACAAAGCCCGAAAGCTATACTGCTATTTTCCTCTGTGTCTCACGTGAAATTTTGCCTTCAAATGCATTTACTTGGCTCTCACAAGCATGTTCAAGGGTAAAATCCGGACCTTTGCCACAACTGCATTCCTTATTGCAAATACATGCCAACCTTCAAAGTTCAGTTATTTGAGCAAAAAAAACATACGTTAATTGTTATGCGAGAGGAGTGGAAAGTGTATCAGATCAAGCACATTTGAAAGTATTTCGCTCCCCTCCTTTTCTGATAATTCAACATAAAGCTAGATTTAGTCTATTCTAGTTTTTCAACACAGCTGCAGCCATTAAGACCACACAAGTGAAGTTTAACACAAAATCAGACTTAACAACAACCAAACAAGCATTCAGAATAAAATTACCTTCTCATATTTGTTATTCCAGGACTGGTCTAACAGGTATTGCAACATTTGCCAGTATAAAGTTATTCAGTTACATGTAAAAATAATGGAATGCAAGGAGTATGTTGCAATAAGCCAGCTTAATAGATACCAGCGACTTAAAAGGCCTTTTCCTTTCACCTATGAAGGACAGTAGTGAACAGCTTAGAAACGTGCAAGCCAGGTAACCAAGAAGCAACTCTTAAAATAAGAGTTTCAATAACTTTCTATCAGCAGCAGGTTTTTACATGCAGAGAGATGCAAGTGAAGGGTGTTCATTTACCTAAAGCATTAATTGCATCTTTCATCAAAAAAGGTACAAATTTTATCCTTCACATATATTCTGCATAAAGACTGGGCCTAATTTTGACACGGAAAATGCTTATGCTTTTGGTAGAGTATGAACTGATAAAGTCGATCGGTTTCTCCTCTTAGAGCTCAAGTGTACATTGAGAGAGCTTGAGAGAGACAGAAAAGCTCCACCTTTGCTATGGCTGGCGGCACTTACGCTGTTCGTAGCCTCTGGCCCATGACTTTCCCCCCAGTTCCCAGAGGGAAGAGGAGATAGCTGTTCTAGCAGGCAACATTTTTTAAGGAGCGAGTTATCATTCCAAAGACCTGCCGCTGCCTCTGAGGGGAGAAGGCTGCAAGGCACGCTGCCTTCCCAAGGGCAGCTCACAAGAGCACAGATCCTGACACGCTCTGGTGGAGGAGGAGGAACAGGCTCAAGAACATCCTTAGGTTTCTGTTCTTTAACGCTCTGCTGAGCTATTTGAACTGTTGCAGGAGCCTAGCATAGAGGGAGAGAAAGAAGAAGTTCCCAGAACTGGAATACAGCCTTTGAAACTACTGAGGCTGGGTCACTTCAGATACTGACTTTAGTGACTCTTCATACGTGCTAGGCAAGATTGAGATAATTGGACTGGCACTCCACAAATTTTCAATGCTACTACCCACCAACGCCCGACAAATGTATCTTGACGAAAAAAATTACTTCCTCTCTCACTTCCCTCACCCCGATCCTCAGTGTTTCACACAAAGTCTGAAGAACTGACTCTTCTGTACGGTCTGCAGCTAATTCTTAGCAGATCATGACAGCAAGAATGTGTAGATGCAGCTTGTTAGACTTCTGCCTGTTACTGTGCCTCAGTAGACAGATGGCATCTCATCACTTTTTACCCTCTGGCCATATTTTCCACAGTCCACTCCAGCAGTCCAGGTTCAACCAAGCTGTCATCATTAGAAGTCTCCCGAACAGAAACAAGCTTTCTAAGCTCAGGAACACAGGATTTCCTGCACCATATCAGAGCAGGCACTCATCAAGACAATAACGAAAAGCAAAAGCATTTTAAACAAACAAAAAGAACACGCCACAGTAATCTATTCTTATTCAGGTATATGATAGCTTTTCCAGACAGTTTCTTTCTAGCCCCAAATGTGTGCATTATCCTCACAGTAGGATGGTTCACGACCGCTATACAAACCTTCTGTATGAAAAGTCACTGATGCTCCATGCAGAGAAGCAGGCACTTTAAGCCTGGTAATAGAGTTTGGAAACCCCTAAGGCATGAGTGTGCTTTATGCTATAAGATAATCTATTCAAGTAACAAGTCTTCGAACATTTGCAGTATGTCTACACGAAGATTAATTAGAAGTCAGCTACCAATCCTTTCAAATGTATCTAATCCTACTATCTTCCAGGAAAACAGGAGCATGGGGTGAGGATGACAACTGCCTTCAGTACCAGCATTATTGAGACCCCACATTAGCCTCTCAGTACTTTCTTGCAAATAGACATCAGCATCTCTACAGAAGTTACATACATTTAGGCAGAGATTAAAACAGACTCTCCTCATTACAGGCTTCCCAAGTTCAGGGCAGAGCAAGACTTTGGGAGACAAAATAAAGAACATGGCTTTTGGGCCCTGTCAATGGCATCTAAGCAATGTGACGCTAGAGCCCATGCAGCCTGATTTTGGGAAGGAAGGACAGATAAAGTTGTCTTGTTTGCTTCATGTGGCTTAAGTGAACTGGGGTGCAAATTATGAATTAGGTAGGCAAAGAAAGCAAGAAAAGGAGGCAGGGAAAGGTAAAGGTAGAAAGAAATATGAGGAGCCCAGGAAGGCAGGCAGACATGAGCCCATAGGGAAAGAAAGATCCTATATGAAGCTAACAAGAGAAAACTCTGGATTAGCCAAGGAAGCAAGCTAGAACTGACATCAAGCCCAGAAGGGAAGACCACACACAGCCTGAAAAGCTTAAGTATAAGGCAAACTAGATAAAAAGATGACGACAACTAGACAGGCATTTGAAAGGAAAGGTACAAGCACAAAAAGACACAAGAAACCAAAGTACATGCAAAACCCCCGATCCCGTAGCAGATACGCATTCACATCTAGAAATGGGACTCCAGATTTTGGCTCACCACTTGTTATTTGCCAGGTCGTATTTAGGCAACGGATTCCACATCTGCAAGCAAAGGTAGCTTTCAGTGAGCCGTACAGGTTGATAGAGCTGGCAACTACAGCTAACGCTATGCATTAGCACCAGCATCTCCTGTGCATGGACCTATGTATACTTGGTATGGTTGGGACAGCCTAACTGCACCCTTCCTTCTTCTTTCAAGGAAATAAGAAAAAAATCCAACAAAACAGAAGGGTCGGGGGGAAGGAGAGAGAGAAAGGAAAAAAGAAAAGCCACCAAACTAATTTTCATCAGAACAAGCAATCCACACTGATCTAGCACCACTGGCCTCTATAATACCCTTGCCTCAACTGCTCAGGAAACTGAAAGACAGGTTCTCAGTTAAATTAATTTATAAAGCCTAAGATAACTTGTCATAGTTATGCAACTTTAATGAAATTGCTTGAGCCAGAATTTCTCTAGATGCCATTGTATACTAGTGATTTTCTAGGTCCCAATTTGTCAAATATTCTGTAAAGTTATAAATCCATTTCAGCTGTGCCTTTAAGAACAGTACTAGGAAAAAAAAAATAGTTTACTTGATAGGACATTCCCCCTTCCCAACTACCTCCATAATTAGAAGGAAAGCTACCTGACCCATTTTCCCCTCAGCAGGATGGGCTTAAGTATCTTCCCTTGCCTCAGTTGTGTTATGGAAGTTCACCAACATGTGAATGATACACATAATGAATATCAAAAATCTTGCAGAGTGACACATGTCACAGAACACACAAAACATTCTCAATTGTTTAGTAAGTATCCTCAAAGTAGAAAACACATGGAAGCAGCTGCTTAGATGGCACTTTTTTTTTTTTTTTAAGTTTTCTTCAGAAACTGATTATGGTGCATCCATCATTCAGGTGCTCAATTTATGTCTTTTTAATCACACTGTCTATTTAATTATCCATATCAAGCATGGTCAGGAAATTAGACTACCCTCTCTTGGTCCCACTTTCCATGGCAGCAGATTCTATTAAGAGTATTTCAAGATTTACGTTACTAGTTTCAAATCCTCCTGCTATTATCTTTAACAGACAAGCCAAAAGAGTGAAGTATACATCAGTACTTTGGATTTCAGGAAAATCTTAGACATATTTAACAGATCTTATGAATCACCCCTTTTTACATGACACTACAGTTTAAGACTTAGCTTGCCTTGAAGAAACTGAAAGATTTCTCTGTTTTAACATGCACTGTGAGCCCCTGGTTTACATACTACCTAAGCCATGTTTCAAGTGGACTTTCCAAACGGATAAATTCAACTTTTAGACTATAAACTTTGAATGCCTGAAATACTCAAACAGCAAATACTGGCTCAGACACACCAAAGTGGCTATCCCATTCTACCTAAGAGACTTGGCTTGCTTACCAAACAGGGATGTGGCAAGCGCAAGGGGAAAAAAAGTTACTCTTCTTTTCCATTAGCTTAGGTACAGGATGAAGCATACATTTTAATTACCAAAACAAGAAGTTATGCATTTAAAGAAACAACCTCCATAAGCAGTTAGCATTCAATTCCCAGTCGTGGTTCGAGAAAAAGGGAATAAGCATTCACAGTGCAAAACACAGTAGGCAGATTTGACTGACTACCGCTGTCAAACGCGGACAAATCAAAGTTATGCTATGACTTCTGCTTTTCTATTAGGAAATACGGTTGGATTTAACTTCAAACACTCCGCAGTGG
The DNA here is from genome assembly GCA_013389945.1 of Fregata magnificens. Lineage (NCBI taxonomy): Eukaryota > Metazoa > Chordata > Aves > Suliformes > Fregatidae > Fregata > Fregata magnificens. The sequence goes on from WAAD01007138.1 coordinate 96,015, forward strand.
TAGGGTTTGATAGTCTGAGCATGCAAATGCAAATTCACATTCTTATGAGTAAAAGCTGGACTGTTATAACACTCAAGTTATAGCTGCCGGATTTCTGGTATTTAAGGGTAGCATTGTTGTTTCATCATTTGCATCAACTATCCTTCCTATCTGTGAAGGATTAACAGTCAACAGGTCCTAAACTCTTCTAACTGGTGCCCTATAGTCTGAGGCTTTGGAAGAACACCGGCCCCACTCCCCAAAAAAAAGAAATAAAACCCAGACTACAAGTGAACAAAAGAGAAAATTACACCTCTGAAAAACAACTGCACTGCTGCTGTCATACTAGACAGTTTACATGTAGAATATTGTTACCTCATGGCTAAGCTTAAAACGCTATTCTTTTTAAAATGGGAATTCAGCCGAAACAAGAGGTTGCTGGAAGGCAAGCTACTCAAAGAATCAACCTGCTTTAGCTATGCCATTCCACAAACCAAGTCCATTTCTTTCAAGTCTGCAAAAAATCAAAAAGGCATCCTACAGCAGATTTTCTTAGCAAGTTAAACACCTATTGGCATGACAATGCATCATAAGTCCTGCTGAACTACTACAGACTTAGTCACACATTCACAAGTGAAAAAAGAAGTGGTAAGGTTACTTAAGAACCCATATATGCTACTGCCCACTATTACAGCAACAAACAAAAGGCCAACAAAGGTTGTGCCTCTCCTCTTCCTAGAGCTTAAAAAAAAACCCCCACAACCACAAAAAGCACACAAAGCACTTGTATGCCTTTAGTGACCAACATCATGACTGACGATAATGAACGTTTCCACCAACTACATTTTTCTCACAAGATCTCCTTGTTTAAAGTCTGTAGCTCGAAAACAATTTTCTTATCACAAAAGGAATATAACAGATGACATCAGATCACACTTCCTTAACTCAAAGATAGCAACTTTAAATACGGTTAGTAGCCTTATAAATACATTTACTTTTGCAATATGACTTTAAACATTGGTTTAAAGCAGACTAATTAAGCAGGTTCACACCACTAATCAACTTTTGCATGTTCCTGGACACTCTGGAAAATAAACAGTAATTACAGCATCATAGACAGGGCCCGAGATCAAACCTTTGATAGCTGTTCACAACAATCCTAGAAAGAGACCGTGGGAATTTAATTCCAGCTGGATACATTCGAGCCAACTCATTTCCAGTTCAGCCATAAGCAACAGAAAACCCCCCAAAAAACCCCAACAAGAAAAACCATCATGTATGTGTGCAGAAGCATAAATATAAACGGCCTAACGCAAGTCTAATCAAAGGAACACAGAAACTGAAAAATACAAGCATTAAAGTAACACTATACTATGTAAATCTAAAGAAAACAACAATTCATGCATTCATATATGAAAAGACACAAGTATAAATCAACAACTACTCCTTTTCCTATGCCTTTGCTATTAAAATCCACTGTGTTTATCATGGTTCAGTCACATCAATACACCTAAAGAGAGTTTTCCACACTGCTTTACAGCTCGAGATACACAAAGGTAGCTACCACAAAAACCATAAGCAGAACGGTTTTAGTCTTAAAATCTGCAAACATCGTAACACATAAAGCATTAGTTTCTTCCATTCTTAAACCTATGCATTTGGAAGGCCAAGCTTACTGAAGTCCTACCTTCCTTTAAAACATACAATTGTCTTCTGAAAAGTACAAGACCACAGGTATCTGAAACTACCCAAGACATCCCAGAACATATTAAACTAGACCCTAGCTTGTCATCAAACGCACAGAAAAATTACTAACTCTGAATTACTGAAGACAAGTGCTTACCTTCAATCCTTTTTAAGGCCGACAGGCAAGTATCCCGGCTTGGAAATTCAAATGGATTATTACAGGTCCGAATGGTGTCACATTCACATTTCCCGCTGATTATGTTACAACCTGTTATAAGGTTTTCATTGCACGGTTCAAATCCAAGAAGCTGATCATCATCCCAGTTTTCATCTAAAATAAACAAACAAACTCGCTCACTATTGGATTTCGGCTGCAGTATATAAATTCAGCTGCTTTGCGGTTGGGTGTGATTTACTTCAAGTTCAACATAGTGGTAAACAGACGATAAGAGATTAAAAAAAATGGATTAATCTAAACTGTGGGATTTGCCAAATAACCATGTTTTGCAGCTGTTCTATTGCCCATTTTGCTACAGCTACTGGCATTGTTTACTTCCATCTGTATGAAGAACTAGGATGTCTTGGGGAAATGCATAGCTGTAGTACAAGTGAGTGCTATTCTAACAGAAATAACTTTTACAGATACTTGAAGTTATATTTATCATGGAAGTGAGAACGTTGGACAGAATCTGCAGCTGTTATAAAAGTCAAAATTGAGTCAGAAAGAGAGCATTTTTAAACCCAATTAAAAAAATACATCACATAGAATTCGCTCCACAGGGAACTTTTTATTACAAAAATACTGCAAGATTCCAGGCCTTTGATTCTGTAACATGACCAAAAGTGAGTTTTCCAGCGCTCCTGGATTACCATCCATACTCTAGGAGAATTGCTCAAGCACATCATGCTCCTTGCTGTCAAGGGGCAGGGGGATAGTTGGGCCAGAACGAGTCTCTCTGCTCAAATAATTCTGCTCCTTTCAAACCAGTCCCGTCAAATGTGTGTAACTCATAATCCCACTGTACAACTGCCCATTTTCCTTTTAGAAGGAGGCTACATGCAACAATATTTTTTTTTCCTCCAGGAAATAATAAATCCAGCCGATCCAGAGTTCCACCAAGATTACCAGTCCTACAAAGTCTCAGCTTCCTTAGGTTAAGTGCACATACAGCAACATCCCACTCACTCAGAAGTTCAAGCAAGATTTTAAGTTTTTTCTGCAAGACTGAAGAAAATAAACTAGGTATTAGGTATTCGTCGCTATAGAGCACCAGATCATTTTCCAACCTTGTGTGTCTACCAAAACAAGTCCTACTCAATAGTCACACAGATAGTCCACTGACTTCTAGTCATGACAAAAGGAAAAAGTATCTATTTTCAATCTTTACATCCCTACATTTCACAGCAGCTTTCACGTTGGGGTGAACTACTAGAAGGCACAATTTTATATACTATCAACAAGCAAGTTTCCAATACAGATCCTGCCAAGAAACACCTCAAAAAAGTTCAGACATCTTCCAGCTAGGAAGGGTGGGTTTTTCTATTGTTGCTGGGGTTTCAGAACCTGTCCTCCAGTATGGGAGGCCACAGCCACATACAAACTGTTTGTCATTCAGTAATCTGACAATATTAGTCTAAAAACTGACAGTAAATAACAATATATACACACACCCATACTGAGGTTGACATGCAAGTACTGTCCACTCACAGAAACATGCAGAATATCCGCTAACCTGCAGTTTTTCCTGTTTTGGGGAAAAAACAACCAACATCCGGAATGAGCTGTTTACCAGTTAAGTATTGTACAGGATCTACAGCAAGTGTCACAGCAGATTCTCACAGGTGTGTTTCTCCCTGTACAACCAACTGCTTGCTTTCTGTTGTAAGTTGGCAAAGTACCCTTCTGACAAAAAGCACCAAACAAACAACTAAGTCAACTTTAGGCATGAAGAAGGCAACCTCCATGGGAACCTCATGGCTCTTCTACTCCATAAAAATCGCAAAGGAAGAGTAGTCATTAACCCCAGGAAGTAATTTGTCCTTTTTTTTTTTTTTTTTTAAAGTTAAAGTTAACCTATCATCCTATGTAGCAACTGTACCAACAGAAGTCAAAGGAAGTGTAGAAGTTCCTGAAGAGAAACTATTAAAATTCTTTCAAGAGAAGATGCCGCTTCAGTAATGCTTGGGACACTTTCATTGCGAGGAGGCCATGCATGGCGGAGGGGGGGGAGTACACCAAAAAAAAAAACCACCCCCACCCCCAAAACAAACCCACAAAAACCCACACACAACAAAACCCCCCCACAAAACCATGAGAATTTGGAGAACAATAATACATCCTGTTTTTGAGAAGCCGGAATACAGCCTGGACAATTTGTATTTTACAATCGCAGCAGTAATCCACGTAATGACAAGAACAAAAGGGGCTATAGCTACGCTCCAAGATTTGGTGTTTCAAATTCTGTAACCACAGGGACCACAGCTTCATCCAGATCGGTCTGTTCAACAGTCTTGAGAAAATGGTTTGAATTGCTCCTCGTTTCTGACACGCAGGCTCTCCTCCCCTACCACTGCGCACAGGCCGGGAGCTTCGCCTGCCCCGGCAGCCGCGGGGCACATGCGGCAGTGCACCCTTGCCCCCGGCTCCCTAGAGCTGCTCTACCCACCAGCCTCCTGAGACCAGCGCAGTGCAGACAGGTGGGGCACGCAGACGGCGATGACAGCACACTTTGGCTTTTCCAGCACACCAGTTCAGAGCATTTGTGAGTTTTCGCCCTGCAGCATTTCAACAATAGATCTTTTCAAGGCTGACAGAGAGATCAGCAGAGCCCCTGTTACACAAGAGCTGCTCACCCCACATAAGGTGGGACCCACCTGGCATGGAAAGCAGAGCCGCCCCTTACTCGTGGCAGAATGCCTTGATGCAGATGCACCACAAACCACAGCACACTATTATCTGATTTCCAGAACAGATTAGTGTTTGACATCTCACCTGCCACCTCTCATGGCTTTTCAGATGAGAGCAGAAAAGGCAGTACACAGGAAGCGCATGGCCCAATACCAGGGACACCTAAAGTCTTCAGTGCCACACCCCTCAAAAATTAGCTCAGTAGCCATTAAGAGGATGGAAGAGAAGAGAAATCCCTCAGGAATACTTGCAGACTATACATCTAACATGCTGAATCTTGAAACAAGGTATTTTTCATTACTGTGAGTGAATACAAAAAAGTCACATTCAGAGAGGAAGAAAGCAAATCCAGTTCTAGCCTGAACATCTTCTACCAGACTGCTTTTCACACAATTTCATTTAGAAACAAGATTTCCATCAATGAAGGAGCAAACGTGTAACAAGAAAGGAGCTTAGTTTAGTTTAGTAAATCAATGCAAAGTCTAGCATGATCTTTCATGCAGACTTAAGACTCCTTTTCCTAGTTGATTTTGGCCTTTTATGAACAGAAGTTAAAGGTCCTGTTAAATGAATACTTGTTTACCGCTTCGGATAAACCCTCAGAAGTCACATCAGTATAGGCAGAACAAAATTCCTTGGAATGAAAGGTACAACCACATGAAAGCACTCACATGCGCTAGAGGGATGAATCCAGTGTCTCACTTCAATTGGATGCTTTAGTTACTTGATGCAAAGGCATCTAGTGCTCTGCTTGATGCAGATAAATGGTGGTCCAGTAGAGCATGCTTGTTCCTTTAGAGGTCAGCAATATTTCAACTGATGATGGAAACATGTCTTGAACAAAGTCTCTGTGAAGCATATAACCTAGCCTCTATTACTCCCAAAATCATCATGTCCTGCAGATCCTTCCAAAAAACCAAACTTTTACACATCAGTGATTTGGAGACCTGGGACAGTTCATGAACAATTCCAGACTGTAGCACAAACATTTTCCTGCATGCTCTGTTTGACCTCCTCTATGGCTTCCTTTTCAGGAGAGTGCTCTTTCATGTGTACCTCTCAGAAAGCTGGATGATATGAAGGAAGAAACTGAGATATAATCATTTGTGAATGCTTTACTTCTCTGCAAGCAGGGCTGACAAATCCCAAATGTAAGAATTTAAGAGCCTCTCAAACCTCAGTATGTGCATCCTATCCACTGGCTGACTTCTAGGACACTTAAAAATACAACAATCAAGTAGGCGTATAACATTCTTAAGTTTTTAGAAAGGAGCCAGCTGAAAAGCAGCCCAAACAAACTGTTAGTTTTCATCCAAACTGATCTTAGTTTAGCTGCAATTTCCACCACCTCATTGTGCTGGCATGATCAGGTAGAGGCAAAAAGGGGAAGAACCACTCTTTTTAGCAGTCCTGAGTTGACATCGGACTGTTGTGAGTCCAATAGCCACTCAACTACCTTTTGCACGCACACCTAGAAGTGGTTCAAATGCTCCCAGCAGGCCAATAACTATAGCTTGAAAGTTACTCTTTCAGATCATTTCTATCTACACGCAGTTCCCCACTCTTTCCAACTCATTCAGGCAAGCTCCCTTTTCAGACAATAAAGTAGTTCTGCATGTACTCAGACCAAAGTTAAGTCTTGGACATAACACTTTTTTAATTCTTCTAAGTGTGCTTTCATACCATAAGGAAGCCATGGGAGGGGAGGCATGTTAATTCCAAACTTTTTTCATTGTCTTCCATCATTCATATAATCACTTGCTTTCTGCAAAGCAAATGTTTCCGCTTGCTAACAATTCAAGTGCTGCTCTGGGTTGCTGAACTCCCAAGTCCTGTCATAGCATGCATCTAAAGTAGGGAGGAGGATTAAGGCGTTAACAAGTTGAACAAGAGGTCCTTAAACAACAGGTCCAGTCTGGGAAGCAGTCTGAGAAATATGTCTCTGGTAAGCAGCATTCCATCACTTCTTCCATGCTAAATCCTACATACCAGCACCCACAACACAGCACTACAGCAGTGTGCAAGGCATGATGCTCACGACTGAAGCAGGTATGTCTTCTTCACCTGAAGAGCTGCTTGTGTTTCCAGAAAAGCATGCAACTATGCGGAACTAACTCGGAGCCTGATTTTTAAAGTACACAGTAGCTCACTACAGTCGCTTTTATTGCCCCCATATGCAAAGGATCATCCCAAAACAGGTGCAAGTTAAAAGTACAAGGAAAGACCTTTTCAGAGACTCCTTCTCCCTTTGCTTAAATTTTTGCTTTCCCTTCCTTCAAATTCTCAGTTCCTTCTGTCCACCACAGAATCTCCTCTTTTGTGCCCCAACCCTTCTCTTCCTTTCTGGACATTTAATGAATATCAGCTGTTGTTTGGAAAACCATACACTATTCTCCTTCACTGTTTATAAAGATAATGCATCACCTCCAACCAGCAGGCAACACACTGGAGTGGTCACTAAAGTATCACTGTTGAAAACTCATATACAACCACTGCACCCACAATAATCTTAACTTACAGTTCAGTGGTGAGGGGGTAAACATAACTGGAGTGAATTGAGTGAACTCCCATAATTTACATTTCACTGCAGCATGTTACTCAGCTGTTTCTGTCTTTTTAAAGCATGACAGACAGGTTCTCAGGATGCTGAAAGAGCAAAGACGCCATCAAATACATTGCTGATCCGAAAGTGAAACAAAGTCACATCTTACAGACCCTTGCATCCTTTCAAATCCTGTATTTGAAGGAGAGAACGGGTTTCAGTGACACAGAATTGACCCTTACCGAGACTGGTACTGCCCTCTGGGAAGTGAGGGGACCTTTCAGAAGCTTCTCCATCAAACCAGACCCCCGGTCTGAGCCCTGCCACTCCAGCACACTGGTGTACACAACAGCATTTTCAAATCAGTGGTACTCATTAAGATGGTATGAGACTCTGAAAGGATTCTACAGACTTTCTAAAATAAAAAAAAAAAAA
>WAAD01007138.1:113446-125201 GCA_013389945.1 Fregata magnificens
AGGCGGCAGCGCTCGGCGCCCCGCTCGCTCCGGCGGAGCGCGGCCGGAGGGAGCTGCGTGCCCCGAGCCGGGACGGAGCCGCGACCGGAGGGAAGACAACATGAACGGCGTTGCCGAAAGGCAAAGCGCTGGCTTGTCTCCCCTCGGTAGCCGCGGGCGGCCCCGACCGGGCGGAAGAGACGGCAGGGAAACGGGAGGTCGTTGCCGTCCCAAGGGCAGCCCCTCGGTACAACCGAGGAGCGGGATCCGCTGCTGCCATGTCACGCCCTGCCCCGTGTGCGAAGGCGGCTCTGGGAGCAACGTATTCCGCCGTCAGAAATGCCTGAAGCGGTGGCGATCGAGGGAAGGAAGTCATCTGCTCGGCAGGTGGGGTCGTCTCAGCTGCACGGTGCTGAGCCTGGAAAGGCTTGGGTTGCGCGTACTGGTGCCAGCGATGCGGGAAATTTTAGGAGAGAGGTTCTGGAAACTTAATACGGGTTATTACGGAGAGTGCCAAGGTATGGCTCCTCCGGCTTCTCCCGGCCCACACGCTCGTCCGCTTGAGCAGAAGGAACCAGTTCTCGTGTCAACGGAGGAGCTGGCATGGAAGGGCAAAACTCCCCGTTGGCAAGGCAAAGGACAAGTTGCTACCAGTAACAGAAGCAACTATAGTGTAAAGCTTTGTCAGCAATAGCGCACCTTTTTGCTGTGTTTTAAAAAGCACTGTAATTCACTGTCGTTCGCTCCAGCCTAAATGCCTACCGGTAGCAAAGGTCCCAGTTACTAGCACAGGCCCATTACTAATGGAAACGGTACAGCCGTGTAACGTGATGCTGAAAAATCCAGCATTTCCATATTTGTCTAAAAGAAGGCATTTCCCATATTTGCCTATTATCAAAAATAATGCTGTTTTTATCATATCGGAACAGCTGACTATATTCTGATCTGTTCAGAACTTAAACTAAATCGTAGAAGATTACTTTCAAGAGCTACAAATGTTTTAATTAGCCCCAATAGTTTGCAAGGCATTGGTCTGTTTTTCAGTGAAACGTCATTGTTGTGATAAAACACAACCAATACGTTGCAATACAAGCGTACGTTACCTGGATTGGGGCCATTCAGCTGACATACCTCAACAACAAACCGACAACGAGAAGCAGCCATCTACTGGGCGTCAGTATTTGAACTGATACTGTGCGACGTTTTTTAATAGGCTTGGAGAGTAAATGACAAGCTGATCTCATGAAAGGCACCGTGTTTTGGTATAAACAAACCCGATGCATACGTTTGAGAACAACCAAAAGCGTTGTGTGTTCCTGTGTTCTGGAAAGCAGTAAGTCAGGAAAGCACCCTGAAGGTCATACTAGACAAGCACTCAAACTCTGAATGTTACGGCAAATGGAGGATACTCCCGGGTGCAGGAACGCACCAAGCAAGAAGTTTTGTACTGTTTCCTCAAAAACGCAGGTTCTTCTCTCAGCCTCGGCCCTCTCGTGTCAGTTTGCCGAAGCACCTGCAGGGGTCAGAGTACTTTTGATTCACCAGAAGTTTCCACCAAAAAAACCCCCTGTGATTTGGTTGAGAGCAGTTTGTAAAAACATACCGTTTCCTACGAACTGGAAGCATTGCCTTTTGGTCATGTCTTTTACTGACGAGGCGCACGAAGGAGTTTTACCTTCTATGTATAGCATCGCTCAGATTGCTTTTCGAATGAGGCATACAGTTCCTGCGGCTGTGTTTTTAAAAGACTGTTCACAAACCCGAGACTGTGCAGAGAGGAATCACAAAAGTGATTTCAGTGCTAGAGAGGATGCTGCACAGTACAATACATGATCAGAGACTTGAATTCAATAAGCTTAGTTATCAAAAGATGAAAAGTGAACTGATTACAGCGTATTAATCCCTTCATGTGGAAAAATGAACTGGTCTATGAAAAATATGTAGGTATTTTTCCAGGACTTGTGAACATAGCCAGCATGGAAATCCCAGACATGTTGGATTGCATGCACAGGCGGTTCAATATTTCCCAGACATGCCAGACCTACCAGTCATGCACTGTACTGATGTGCAGTATACTCAATGCACAAAGAATTCATTGGACCTACTGTGCCTGTTTGCCTGTGTGGGAACGAACAAAGAAGCGCTAGAAGCAGTACAAAAACAGATGAAGAGGAAAGCTACAGACGGCTTAGATAAGAATGTTGTAGGGCCCTGAGAAAAAGAGACCAAACTTTTGTGCTGACTGCCAAACGAGAGAGGCTTCAGCTGGGAACAGGATTAGAACCCCGCTTCATACACTGTTTACCCCAGTGATAGCTGCATGTAAGGGAGCAAAATACGGAAATATTTATGGAACAAGGACCAAAATTCAGGATTCTTGTCTCCTTATGCCTTGGCCTTTAGGTACGAGTCACAAACTGCGTGCGCGTATGCTTGTATTTCTCTTTTCTGGTCCCAGGAATCTAAATACTTCATCGCACAGTGGCATGGATTCAACAGGAAAGGTAGAGAATGCTCCTGCCCCAAACCTGAGAAGAGTCCATAGGGACAGTGAGGTACTCCCTGGAAATCAGCGAATCTGATATCTGACGACTTTACAGGGAAAGTGAATATCCCTGCTTTCCCCAGCAAGAAGCAGTGAAGGATCCTTACAGGGAAATTCGCTTACCCCTGCTTCTTGCTGCCTCTTGATTTATTAAGGGGTCTACTGATCCAAATAGCTTAGGAGTAAGTAGATTCAGCTACTGAAGTGAAATCCAGCTCTTAATTTCCCCTAGAAACAAGTTAGTAAATACTGCTAAATACAACTGTGGGAGGAAGAAAAGCGTTCTGATAAACAGGCTGTAGCAGCTGAAATTTCCTGGGCTTGTTTTCCTGCAATGTTAGTGTTGTGTCAAAGCCACATCTAGGCTGGATGAAGTTGCAGCAGTAATCGAGTGGAGCTGTATAGCTTTCTTGGTCATCATGTAATGTGGAGCTTTTGCAAAACCACACAGTGCTATGAGAAAACTGCTACCCCCTTCACTAATTTCCCAGTCCCGTACTCACTCCCCTTCCTACTGGTAAATCTCCCCATGTGAAAAAATAGGTCTTCAGCATAGATCTCCTGATAAGTCTGGGGTTCACAATAATGACAACTGAAATACGGATTTCGTTTTATGACATAGGTGAAGATAACATTTATACTACCAAAAATAAAAACATCTCCCCCGCCCCAGCACTAAGTAAAATATCAAAATGTCTTAATTTCAATTCAAAAGATAGTTTCTGCTGTGCTGATATATACTGGTTACTCCTTATGTATCTCTGAATTTTGGGAACATTGGTGATTTTAATACCAAAGGTTTTTTTCTATGCAAATGTTTTGTTTCTTTTCTGTGCCTTGTTGTGTCTTTGTTGCACATTAAATTCCTTTTTTATTCTTTAGTCTGTTAAGATTGTTTGTGTCTCCTTTGTAGCAGTCTCTTGACATAAACTCTTTCGTAAACAGGTTATACACATGAGCAATCTCTACTCCCAGGAAAAAAGGCTCAAGATGAAACCTGCCACTAATACAAGCAGTGCTGAATCAGTCTAAAACACATGAGAATAATTTGTCTCTTCTTCACAGAGGTATCACGGACTTAGTACATTAGTATTCCGTTATTTCCTTAAATGGAAAATGGTGGGAAATTGGGAAAGCGAATCTGGGAATTCATTTTAATAGAAACAATCTTTTAAAGAATTGTTTTGAACCAGTTCATAATAAATAAATATCCCATCAGGTAGTCTCTGTTGTTTTTTTCAGCCCTATAAGCTTTTCGTCTCAGTGGAATCCCTAGCTTGGGACAGCTCAGTAGTTCAAAATTTAAGTCTGGAGTAGCTGACAGGCAGAATTGTTTGCAGCTTTTTCCTAATACATCTTTGATTGCTCACACGGAACATACAAGTAAAAGGACCTGCTTTTTTAATGGCCTCAGAGCAACTGCATAAGCAAATTTAAAATACAGTTGCGTGACTAATTTACTTGTGCATGCTTTTTCACAAATATAGAAACTATACATGAATAAAAATTATAAATAAATAAGCTACAAATGAATAAGACTGGCCATTTACAGGTGCAGTTCTTCACATTGCATGTCAATCACTGAAATCGTTGTGTGTTCAACCCAAGGATTTTTTCAGATCTGAACATTTTATAATACATATCTTAAAAATGGCAAGGTTAAAGAACTAGGGAGTCAACATCTATTTAAGGCTATCTACCAGGAGCATATGAGGAGAAATAACGGCTATATCTGGAAATGCAATTTTGTATTTAAACTGATCACGCGCAAGGTCACATTGGTTTTAGCTTCTTTAGCACGAAGAAAATATTTTTAACAAATAAGCACAGTTAGCAAGGAAAGACAATTTGCTGTCAGTTTACAAAAGAAAAGTAGAAGTCTTTTAAACTGGTATGTCATTCTAGGGATTATATGCATTTTTATTACAGAAAATCTGGCCACCAGAAAAGTAGGTGGATTAGATCAGCATCTACAATCCTTTTCATAGTGCTGCATACTGATAAGATTTTAAATGTTAAAATATAAAACTGAAAATACTGTGTTTATTTCACTGCAATCTGCTGTGTATCAATAACTGCGGTATAAAATGGACGAAATCAGATAGGGTGAAGGATACGCTGGATGTGATCTAAAATTTGTCACAGCCAATTCCCTAGCTTAGTATGCCCAAGAGAAGGTCAGAGAGTTCTAGACAAGGTAGTTCCTATTCTGAACATGGTTTTGAACTCTTGAAGGAAAAGCATGAGAGGCTGAAGTTGGTGGGTGAAGACTAAGCTGGTGGGTAGCTGATTATCAAGGTCAGTCAGGCCCTAGCTGTAATACTCATTACTTCAGTTCAAACTCATCAAAACTTGACTGAGCTTCAAACTCTTCAAATAACTGATTCAAATAGGGGCAAAATGGCTTGTCCTCTGGTTTGCAGCTGAATCAAATGCTAGAAGGAAGGTTGTCTAATTATGAGTGAATGGCAACCTTATTCAGAGACCACTGAAAAAAGATTTTTTAATAACAACATTAATAACGATGAAGATCTCCTATTTCTCTCTTTCTAGGAGGATTATACCTATAAAACATCTCCAAAATATATCTTCTGTGTTTGAGAAATTTCACTTCATCAGGTACATCCATATGTGTGGGCCTAGTCAGCTCTTGATTACCAAGAGTAACTTGAAAAGGGGGGAAAAAAACCCCACCCCAAAACCCAACCCTACCCCCAAACCCACAGGCAGTACAAGATGAATGCAAGGTGGTCTTTGGGATCACGCAATGAGAGTGCGATGGGGAAGAGGGTAGGGTGGTGATACCGCTGCCTGCGGAGGGTGAGGACCCAGGCGGATGTGGGGTACGCCGGTGCGGCAGTGTCCTGCAAACACAACTCTTCTGCTCGCAGACGTGAGCTGGCTCATGCCGGGTCTTTCAGGCGTCTCCAGTCTTGCAACACAGTTAATCCACAACCCAGACAAGCCACCAGCAGTTGATTAAGAGGTAACTATAGCTGATCCTGCTTTACGGCAAGGGGGCTATATAAACCCCTGTGAGTTTCCTGACAATGTTTTCTATCACTTTTTCAGGCAGCGTTGCGTATTCTGGCTGTATTCTGACTGCTGGAACTCACAGATGCCAGGGGTTATTAAGACAATCTCAACCTGGCCCTTTACTTATTTAGCAAATTAAAACTATTTTTGATGTCTTTATTAAAGCTGGATAGAAGCTTTTGTTCCAAGAAATCACAGCATATTTCAGTGTTTTCTCTAGCTCTTTCTAGATTTTAATGCTGATAAATGTAACTGGCCATAAAAGCCACCTATTCCTACCGACTTGCTTCCATTCATGTCTATAATCGCCGCCTTGATTTCTGCAGATGATGATGTGGGTTAGCAAAAATGTTTAGGACAAAGTCAAAGGCTGTTCTGATTACTACAACTTCATGTATGCCAAATTAAGAAGTTTGCCTTCTGATATCTACCAAGTATATTGAGGAAATCAGATTTTGCTAGTTCATCCATCCATCCTAGGAAGCTAATGTTGCTTATGAGAGTGAAGCAGAGGCATTTTCCCAAAGTAAACCAGTATGTCTGTAAATTGTTTGAGCTTCTTTATTTCTCTTGATGGATAGTAAGCAGCCAGTCTAACTGTTCAGCTTTTTAACAACAGACTTTGCAAGCCTGGATTTCATTGTAGGCTTCAACAAAAGTTAACACGCTCAGCCTATATCAGAAGATACCCAGCATCATGGAAGATCGTATACCTTTTCTTTCAGTCTGCAGGAAGACATGTGCAGTACATTTCCTAGTCCAGCTTGGCTGAAAGAAGCAAATGGATGTTGCTGTATACCCAGTGTTTTGAACAGCATTTATCTTTTCAAGTGTGAACTTGGAATCTAGGACGAGGTGGACAAGAAAGTTTTCTCAAGCCAGGGGAAAGATGGGATGGATGCAATTATGGGGAATAGCATCCTACCATGGGTAGGAACTTGTAAGATATTAGCAGTTACCTAGACATTTCAAGTTCTATCACTTCCTAACAATAAAACAATAAAACCACAAGACATCATCGGTATTATTCTCCCAGTCCTTCCCTCTTAATATATAGGGGATTAATGTCAACAGCCTACTAAGTCATCCCCTTTAAAGCAGAAGGGTTCTCCTCTCATGAAATCTTCAGGTCATCATTGCTTTTGAGCTGAAGCAGATCCCCCATTCTAGGAAATCCCTTTTTTATGGGATTATGTTAAAGCAGAAATTCCCTTCTCTCCTAGCTAGTTGGTCTAGCCCCCACAGCTGATTACAGCCTTTTATAACCTGCTCCCAGGTTAACTAGGCTCTAGACTGAGTAGGTAGATTTTAGCATGCTTTAACTCATGATAGTGAGTTTATTTATCAGAGACTTTCTAAGGTTTAATATAATTAATGTGTTCTCTTGAGTGCTTGACTGACATTTTTGCCTTTTTGCATTTTTGTTATTAAAAAACATTTTTTTTTCTTCAGAAAAGAAGATACAGAGAGTTTAGGTGATAAATTTGGAAAAAAAAGGTTAATCAACTCTCACAAGCCAATCTTTGAATTCTACCAGAAACACCGCTACAGGGCTCGTATTATTTTATGGCAGTGAAGCTGTTAGAGTTTTCTTACTTAGTAATAACAAGAAAGATTTGCTGTTACGTTTTGTCTGCTTAACTCTTCACAGCAATGCAGACTAGCAGTAAAAACTTATTTTTTACTGGCCAGTTAATCTGGTTCTACAGGTGATTTTTCATTGCTAGATTTGCCAACAGCAAGCAGATCACACCTGCAACTCTTATACAGGACATATATGTATGAAAAAGTACAGCCTTTTCACACTCTGTCTCAGCTACAGTCCATCATGGGAAAGTGTAGCACTGCCAACATCTTGACTTGAGTTTTAGAAATGTTTTTCTTAGCCTACAGCCAGATCTCTTGGTCAGATTGAGACTAGAGTGCTGTTCCAGTCCTGTTGTCATCCTACTCTTTGTAGTACATTTTAGGAGGATAAAACCACTGAAACTGTCTCTAGAACATGAGCAGGTGAGCAGGAAGAGGACAACAGTTCACAATTCCCCTGACATACTTGAGAGAGAGTCAGAACAACTGGCAGCAGGATGTAACCAAAGTCCAGGTCCTTCCTACACCTTCTGAATAAGTTTTTATATCCAGCATCAAGCAAGGGCAAAAGCATCTTGAGCCACCTTCCTTTCTTTGGCCATCCAATATAGGCTTCAGCAGATCAAGCCCCCAATACATTAGTTTTTTAATAACATTTTCCTATCTTTCAACTTACAGCCTTTTTTCTGTTTCTTCTTTCAAACAAGAAAGCATGTTCCTTGATTCAGCTTAAGTGATGCAACTGGAATCATACCATATGTTTTATAGAGAACCTTTCAGAATGAATACAAACAAAGTATACAAATGTACTCTTTTCTAATTCTTAAAGTTCTGTAGGTATTCATTGTCAATATAACAATTTTGAGGGACAATTAAACTTTAAAAATATAGAAAAGATAAAGTATTTTTAATTCTGTAGCTGAAGCTTAAAAAATTATAATTATGCAGTATTTCAAGTCCACCTGGTTATTTCTGTTACAAATTATTCCATAATAATCTTCGATCTTTTACATTTGTTGTAAGAAATGAAGGTCTTCATAGCCCTACACTGAAAGCTACAGTTAAAGCTGTATTTATTCACAGTTGAGGTTGAAGCAGGAAGCACCTCATCCAGAAAATTTAAAGAAATAAAAATAAGAAATTAAGAGGAAAAACGGCTTATGCATTCCTTTCTACCTTCATACTATGTACAGTGCTATTAAAAATGAGCTGTAGTACTTCACAAAGCTTATATTTCCATTCACCACAGAAACCAGAAGGGAACATAAACCCCAACTTTAAGTTTCCACTTTGATTTATGAAACTTTGATAATGGTCTGGTATGGTATCAGCTGATCAACTCATCTGCCTTCCATAAATTGGCAAAGACATTTCCCTTAATTCTGCTGAGGTTTTCTGGTTTAGCTGAAGTTGTTACAGCTGCTATTTTGGCCAGCGTCCTCCAGAGCTAAAAGCCTGAATCTGTATAACTTCTGCTGAAGAGCCAGCCTCTTCAGGCCAGGGCTGCCACAAACTCAGAACATCGGTGGGATGAATGCAGTGGTAGATGCATGCACAGGGTGTTCAATGAGAAAGGAAAATGAGTGACAAATAAATGAAAAGTTCATCTGGTGGCTGTTACCGTGGCTCGATGATGATGAGTGATCACCCCTGACTGATGGGCTATCAGCTTTAAAGTACATTCTTATAGTGTGGGCTAAGCAATCGTTACAAAATCTGCAGTGCGTTTAGGCTCTTGTCTTTCAGATACTAATTTAAAATGCCCTCCCCCCATGTGACAGAGATGGTTGGGTACTATCTTGCTCTTTGTAGAGGAGCTATCATAAAGCTCTTTGATTTGATAGAAAATTCCCCAGTGAGTTATACATCTACTTAATAGTTATGATTAGCAAACACATCAGTAGACCTTTCCTAACTCCCTCTAAATGGCAGGAGATAGCATTTAGCAGCTCTTCTGTATTGGAGATTTTTGCTTTGTCATAAAAGCAAATGAGGTATATGTGGGAATTTTAGATAGCAGCTAGAAGTAGTGAAAGCTGGTATTTTTCCTTTTAGTGTAGAAAATCATCTCTCTGAGTTGATTCCGAGGGTATTAGAAAAATCTTTTTTGTTGTTTTGTTTTTCTTTGTATTAATGGATAAGCCGGGGCAGATTTGTCATTGTTATCTCGGGGTTCAGTCTGGCTGAGTAGAGAAACACGCAACAAAGAGAAAATGTGTTGGTGCAGAAGAGGACTCAAAGTAATTTAGATTTTTTTTTTCTTTTTGCAAAATAGGCAAAGAAAAGTGAAAATTGTCAAAAGGAATACTCCTTGGACATTTATTATTCTCTCTGTATCAATTAATTTTTCCAGATCACCATGAATAATTCAAATAGACATCTTAGTTTATATTGCATGCTTTGTCTTTTTGCTATTTAAATGCAATTTTTAATAAGTGAGATTTAAAGCTTAAGAGTGACAAAAAGAGTATTGGTTTAACAATGGCTCTCTGATGAACATATTTTTAACAGAAAAATCTGTATTTGGCTTGCTCCTAAAACTCACTGAAGCTAACTTTGCATTACAAGAGCTCTATGCACATAACTAGAGGACTGAACACCTACTGAAGCTGATAGAAATGCTCTAATTAACTTCATCAAGTTCTAGGTAATAATTACTTATGTGAAATACATGTATCTTTAATCAACTATGACTCTGATTTCTCCTTTCTTCTGAACTTTGATGAAATAAACTTGGCTTTCTGTAGGCACAGAAGCAATGTGCAAGGCTGCACTGCTTACTTTCATTCTAAATCTAACTGGTCTCAGAATTTTTGTACATATATATTAATAATTTAGCTGGACTGTAACCATGACAATATTGATAGCATATGGAGAATAAATAGGACACAAGACTGCTTACCCAGGAAGAGTCAACATTTAGAATATTTTCAGGATATCTGCAATTCTCAGATGTGAACTAGACATTAGTTATTAATATTGTTTCTTACATTAAAAGCTATTAGAGGTTAATTTTTTTATTTGTTCTTTTCCTGTTATACATTTGTCTGTCAATAGTCTCATCCATTTAATGGTCATGACATGTATAAAAGGTGAAACCTGACAGTTGTCCTTTAAATTATATTCCTTTAAATGCCAAAGTGTGTGTCTCTATTTAAACCTTCTGCTGGGGAGAATATTCATTGGGGAATTGTGTTGGCTTGATCTGAGGCTCTTCTTAAGCAATTGTATTTAAGCCCTTTCAGAGCAGTCAGGGCTGATTTTTCACTTCCTGGGACCTCACTGCAAAGCACTTCATATCTGATATGGAAATATTTGATTAAATTGCAACCATATTATCTGAAATTACTGTTTGGAGATCAAATCAGAGCAATCAGGTGCCCTGTCTTTTGCAAAACTTCCCATTCATTCCAAGATACTATTTTATTTGTGCCTGGTTTCTCAACCACTTTCCTCTCCTGTGCTTTATAGTTCAGATCTTTCACTCATTTCAGTCAATACAAAGGTGCAACGGGGCTATAAAATAAGCTTTGTCGACAATTTGGGGACAGTGCAAATGACTGCCGTCACTTGTTGTGGCATGTATTTCAGATGAGTCAGATAAGAGCTCAAGTTCTACCGTGCGCTGGCAATTTCTGTCAGGTGGGACAGATTATTGATGACCTTTACTGCTGGGTAAAACCTCAAGGAAATCAGAAATTGTCAATATAATGTTGGGTGAAGGGGGGAAGAGAAGGGGTTCTTTGGTAGCCCTAGGACTCCATGTAGATGTATTTTTCTGCTTCTTTCACAGCTACACTGTGTGCAGGACACTTAGTTGCTCTTTATTACTATTGCTAGAACAACAAAATCACCAGTATCTTTAAAAATCACATTGAAGTAGCCAATGTTAATGTTAGTTACACTGCTGCTTCTAAACCTACATATATTTGTAGGTCTTCCTTCAGGATATATGAGGGTAAAAACTATACTGTTAAAATATCCTGAACACAAAGACTGAAAAATCAGCAAATACAAATAAAAATAATCTCAACCTAAAATAAGAAAAAGGAGATAATTTTTATGGGCCAGTAACAAGTGGTGAACTTCAAGAATGGCTATTTTCTGTCACACTTGCATGTTCATGTTAACCCTGTGTCGCTTTAAATACAATTAGAGCCAGTGCTGTAGAAGGAAGGGAGTGGCAGCGGGGGAAGAGGAGGGCTGGTCATCCTTACATCATATGGGCAAGATGTGACAGGGAGGTTGGTACCTGGTAATTTTGTACTGTTTGGGTAGTACAGCTACCTTCACATTTCAAGGTACCACTGGTCCCTAGTCTCATCTGTCAGGTACTGGGACCTTTTGAGGAAAACACCTACAAATCCTTCTTTAATTAGCTGGAACTCCCCTGTGGCCTAAGGGAAGCCTTACTAGATACAGGCAAAATCTCTCGAAGATGCAGGGAAGTATGCTGTGTAAAGCAATGGAAGCTTGGGCATTTAGGGGAGCTATCTGCCTTTGCAGCCCTAAGACACTTCTCACCTGCTTGAATATTCTACCTGCAGCCTCCTCAACCTTCTTTAGCATCCTGGCTTG
This sequence comes from Fregata magnificens, assembly GCA_013389945.1. Classification (NCBI taxonomy): domain Eukaryota; kingdom Metazoa; phylum Chordata; class Aves; order Suliformes; family Fregatidae; genus Fregata; species Fregata magnificens. The sequence continues at coordinate 125,172 of WAAD01007138.1, forward strand.
AATTGCTCTCTCCTTTCCCTTTCCCTTTCC